>APFE031361139.1:61599-98344 GCA_000404065.3 Pinus taeda | reverse complement strand
TTCGCTGAAATAAGCAACTGGTCTGTCCTCCTGGCTGAGGACTGCTCCAATGGCTGTACCACTGGCGTCACAACGAACTTGAAAAAGTTTGTTGAAATCAGGCAGTCTCAACACAAGTCTTTCAGTAATCTTCTTCTTCAAAATCTGAAAACTGTTTTCTGCTGCTTCAGTCCAGTGAAAAGGCTGATTCACTTTCTTGATTGTATCTAACATCGGTGCGCAAATCTCACTGAAATTTCTAATGAACTTCCTGTAAAAACTGGCAAGTCCATGGAAACTTCAAACTTCAAACAAACTCTTCGGAGAAGGCCAGCTAACTATAGCTGCCACTTTTTCTGGATCCATTTTTAATTCATTCTCCGCAATAACAAAACCCAGATATATCAGTTCTCTCTGAAAAAAGGTACATTTCTTCAAATTAATTAACAGCTTGTTTTGCTGTAATTTTCCAACCTGATGGAGCCCGTCCATAATGATTTGCCAAGGGGGCCGTGAATACATACGTCATCAGTACTCAGTCCAACTTTGAACACCAAATTCTTTATCTCCAACCATCTTATTTGTAGGATGATGCTTTTGTATGTGCCTTAAGGGAGCTTTTTCAAGAGAGAGTTCTTTATTTCTAATAGAAGTTACTTTACTTATATGATTTCTTTGATATTTACTGTGATTTTCATTGAGTAGTGAAGGTGTTTTTCTGTTTCTTGTTCATGTAATTACTATTTAGATAGCTTTGAAAAGAATTCTTTATTTCTATTAAAACATACTTTACTGATATGATTTCTAGATTTAACCGGCCAGGAAATTAACTCATTTAATAACTCTAAATCAATTAACAACTCAGAATAAGACTTATTAATCTACACAATTTTAAGCTTTAATCAGAGAATATCACTTATCTGAGTTTGTTGCTTCTAGTTTTGGTCTATACATAGACCTGCACTTTGTTTTCCTCTCTACCGTGAGATTTACTATGCGATTAAATCTACCCCTGTGCTATTCCTGAACCAAGGAATTCTTTCTCTCCTTCGAGACTAAGTGTTGAACCAGGGAATTCTTTCTCTCCTTCGAGACTAAGTGTATATCCAGCTATCTGGTCTTATCTAGAAATAGCTAACACAACTGCCTGACCTCTCAGCACAATGTTTCCTCTTGTTGATCTCAGATACCCTTATTCTCTTGATTTTTTTGCTTTCAAATACTTTCCAAGATTTAGTTTTCTTTCTTGGAATAGGTAATGGATTCTTTTAACCAATTAATCAAAAGAAACATCAAGAAACATCATTTACTAATAACTTAATTTAAGAACAATTTATAATTTAAAGAAAAGTAATAGTTTGTTTGGTTGCAATAAAAAACAAATATTTACATTAACTGGGGATGTTATAGATAGTTTCTTGATTTTCCCTCCATCTAAGTTCAAGTACTTTAACATAATTCACTTTAGTAAAACAAATTCCAATGTCTTTTGAACCAAAAGTGTATTTGTGACCAAAATGTAGTTTCTTGATTTTCTCTCCATCAAAATTCAACCACTTTAACAAAATTGACTTTAGTAAAGAAAAAAAAAAATTCCAATATCTTTTAAACAAAAAGTGTATTGCTGACCAAATGTTAGTTTTTTTTTTATTTTCCCTCCATCTAAGTTCAACCACTTTAACATAAGTCAGTTTAGTAAAAAGTATTCAATAAAATTTTATTCACCATAACCTAAATATATAGGTAACATTAAATACTTTGTTGGATAGTCGTAAATATGGATTAATAATATGAATGCACAATAAAATTTAAATCCAAAAATACAGAATTGTTCTTGCAAAATATTTAATAGTAAGTAAAAGATAAAATAATAATAATCAAAGTATATTTTAAAATATATTTTAAGATAAGTTTTTTAATAATTTAAAGGTATATTTTAAAATATATTTTAAAATACATAAAGTTAACATAGAGACTATAGTTATAGCCACGTCAAATTAACATTAACACGGTGAATGATACCGTGCCATTATTCCGTTCTCCAAGTATCAAAACAGAATTTTTGAAGTATCTTTTACAAATAGTTGTTACAGTTTCAAGTACACACGGATCCAGGACTTGGAAGAACCATAGTGATAAAATGACAATGTCAGGACTTGGAAGAGATGTAAGTTCTTGCAGATTTCTTCATTCTTTGACCGTATTACCCTATCTTTCATCGTTGTATAATCCCATACCAATCTCACCAGATGGTGTAAGTGAGGACAATGTATTTACTTATAGGTCGAGATAGCGAACTCGATTTCTCTAACCGTATACAGATACACCTCTTACACTCTATGGCTCTAACTCTTATCATACACATATCACCACATAATGAAATGCTCAAAATATAGCTACATGTATAAATTGGAATTCAGTGCGCAACCCGTTGCTCGCATGGAATAAATAACCAGTCACCCTCTCTTCCATCACAGTAGGAGAATATAAAGCTGCTACCGCAAGCTCAATTCATTGAGGCTGCCGCTGAGATTATAGTTCTGAAGATGCCACAATCTGTGCCGCATTAACGCGAACTCAAGAAGAGCGTGTGTTGCAAATTATTGTAGTCCCGCTGGTGTGGAGTCGTCTGAAGTAACAATAGTATCATGCAACTGTGGTGCAGAGAAGTGTTAAACGTCTGGAGAGTGGAACACACAGCATCAGTGGAAGGTAGCTCGATGCCATGGATTTTCTGTTGTGTGTTTGGCATTTGCAATAGGCGTAGTCTGTGGTGCACCATGAGCTCATTTCAAGATTGTCCTAACCCACCATTCTGTTGTGAAATTCTTGGCACGGAAGAAGCATATAAATTTCGGGCACCCACTAGTCTATTGTGAAATTCTTGGCGCGGAAGAAGCATTTGAATTTTTGGGCACGGAGATAGCATTGAAATTCTTGGCGCGGAAGAAGCATTTGAATTTTTGGGCACGGAGATAGCATTGAAGGCGTATCTGTGAAGAAATCTCCGAAGCTGTACAATTGCCAGAAAATAAATGGATCTGTCTGTTCCTCAACGTTGCTGAAATATCCAGCGGTCGCATCAGTTTTTTCCGGTGGAGGCTGGAGTCTTTTCTCGGCCGAAGGACTCCCGTCGCATTACATGCCCATGCATGTATGGTGAAATTTCTAGGTGATTGCTG
Organism: Pinus taeda; assembly: GCA_000404065.3. Taxonomy (NCBI): domain Eukaryota; kingdom Viridiplantae; phylum Streptophyta; class Pinopsida; order Pinales; family Pinaceae; genus Pinus; species Pinus taeda. The sequence continues at coordinate 95,183 of APFE031361139.1, read as the reverse complement.
GCTGACTTGAGGTCCCATCATAGTACTCTTAAACTGCACAGAATACCCAATAGCATGGGATTTATTGGTTGCCTACAGGCATCGGTCGTAGTCAACTAACATTTGGCATGCTACCCATCGCATGGTGGACGGATCATATCTGTTCCTCCGTGGTTAGCCTAACTGATCTACCACGCCCTCCATCCAAAGCCTCATTCCGCTCGGTCGGTAGCCGTGAGCCTGTTCTGCAACCTGGCAAATTGTCTCCGGTGTCAGCTATTCTCCTCCTTGATAATAAGAAGGTAAATACTCTTGTGAATTACAATGTTGATTTTCTGTGCTTATCACTGTAGTTTGCAGCTTGATAACTTAAGCTTCTTTATTGATGTGGTGCAAGTTCTTACCCTTCGCATTTTTTCTTCCGTGGATGATACAGAGTCGCTGATTCAAATTTAAAATACAGAGTCAGATGCAGTAGAAATAACACTTCATTTCATTAATATCAAACACTGAAATATGCTTACAATAAAATGGAAATAACATTGGCTTGGACAATGATAGCTTATTTTGAGAAGAGATGTGGTGACTACATGTCTCTCCACTGTGTTACAATGAGGCTAAACGGATTTTTTTACTGTGTTACAATGAGCCTAAAAGGCTTTTTTACTATTGAACAATAAGAGCAAACTCTAAACAACCAAAACTCTAGCCCGAGGAGATGTAACATTAAGAGTTTATGGGTAGCTAACTTCCTGGTGTTGCGACTTGGTCATATCATCTCGGTTTGACGCGCATAATAACCCATTGGAAAGATCTCTCCGAGGACTATGACGGAAAAGATGATTTTAGACGAAAAATCGTTGGCGGTAGATTGTTAAAAAAACGTTGTTTAGGCCTCAAAATGGCCTCAAAATGACTCCGGAAGTTTAAGAACAAAAAACAACTAAAAATAGTAAACTGTGCTACAAAAATAGTAAAATGTGATACAATTAAAGACACTGAAACAGTGAAAGAAACAAACAGTGGTAGGGTCCAAGTGGAATTGGCGGATGGTCACCAATATCCACCTGCATCAGTGAACCTCTCATAATCTACCTTGTAATAACAAGGCTACATGCTTGCATGGAGGGAGAATCACATGCTTGCCGATTGCAACTATAAAAAGGTAAATATTTCAGGGTTATTTTGTGTTCCACCTTCGCATAGGGTTAACAGTCTCACTGTTGGACTTTTACTCAGTATTTCTCCCTTCTGCTCTTGTTGATAGGTTGGGCGAACACTGCAAGCCTAGTCTTGGCTTTTGTTTCCCCTTTCACAGGTACATACGATGTCCACCTACTCATTGAGGAGGTACATACGATGTCCATCTGCTCATTGAGGAATTGTAATGGTATAAGAAATTTATGAAATCGTTAAGGTTGGCGTAATTTTCCTGTTTCAGGGTTCACTGACCCTTATGGCCCAACTGGGTTCCTATTTCCGGCTTCTGAGAGGGTTGCTAAGATCTTAACTCATCGGATTTTTACCCATTTTTCTTGGCATGCCTTTCCAGAAAGGCTTTGTAAACATGGCATTTTAGTCATGTTTTGGGTTCCTACGAGTTTGTTTTTTTTTATTGTGATTAGGTATTTATGAACTTCTCTGTAGGAGAATTCTGCAATCTCGCATCGTATTTCAGAGAGACAAATTCCATTAATATATATGTATTTTGTTTATAAAGAACTCCAAATTTTTCTTGTTCTCTTAGGCATTATTCTTATGGCCTTGACCACTTATAATTTATAACGTGTTTTAAGAAGTGTTTTCTAGCAGTTCGATTATATGTTTCCATGTACTAGTAATGTGCTTATTTTCTTGCTCAATGAAGTCGATTACTTTAAGTAAAGGGGTTTCTTCTGTACCAAATTGTAAGAATTTCAAAGATCCAGAAAACTGTTTAGAAAAAGGATTTTTAGTTTTCTGTTTTTTTTTTTTTTAACCACATGGTGAATCGGTAACTGCCAAGCCTAATCTAGGAGAGACCCACGATCAAACCTCATAGCTGCCACTATAACACCAAGAGCATAACCAACTACCTGCAAGTCGGGTATACTAAGTTCCTATGATTTTAGCAAGAGCAGACTCACGGGAAAGGGGAATCCACCCCTCTAGCCGCCACCACAGCATGTCATTGTACTCAATGAGATTTGAACTTCGGTCTGCTCGGGCCTCGCCCATATGACTTACCGTCAAACCACACATCACTGTACGATTTTTAGTTTTATGTTACCAATCACGATAGGAACATTTCTGGTCATTAGACATTTCCCTGAAAGCACCCAACCCCAGATTTCCTAAGACTGGGTAATTCTATGGTGGCTGTTAATAAGGGGTGAAATTGTTACAAATCTTTCCTTCTTACTGTATGCTCGATGGCACAAAGAGTTACTTAAATACCACTATGGTCTAGTATTATCAACAGAAAGAGAATATATTTTATATTTTCAGTTCACATTTAGTTTGACTCTACATTGGGTGCTTCAAACAGATTAGCTTAGTCTTTTCTTCTCTTTTCCAAGATCCTCTAATAATTTACCCTCTTTCACAATTTATAAAACCTGACAGTAAAATATAAAGAAAACTAAAGAACATATAGATTATTCTTAATTTCCTCTTTCCTACAACAATAAAGTAAACAATCAAGAGATAATATTTCTTCTTTTGTTTTATTTCAATGAGATACTCATCTATTTTTGTAAATTCCAGAAGGTCTCACCACCCAACCTTGACATTGATGATTACGTCCTGTCTCCCCTTGAGCCTTTCTTCCCGACAATGAAGGACTTTCTAGCTCTTGGTAAGTGATATTTGAACTTCAGGTCCCTAGTCCAGTCCAATATTGTACCTTGGATTTAGCTTAAGGGTTCCACTGGGTTTGTCCTTCAGTGCAAGAACACCTCCCCACATAGAGTTCTATTTTTGTCTTTTTCATGACAAGTTATGGTTTTTTCCTCCAACTCCCCCCTTTTCCCTGAGAGTCCCCTTTTTCTCTCTAGGAAGGAGAGGAAACCAAGAACCCTAACTGATTCCAACTGTCTGGAATGTAATCAAGAAATAATAATATGTTTTGGAATTTTTTCTTTACTTTGTTTATTTGTTTTTTCGGTTGACAACCATGACCTTTCAGTCATCATATCATTCTCACACATAGTTTTTAAACAAATTTCTCTTAACCATGAGTTTAACAACTAATAAAAAATATACAAATAGTTTTTAAACAAATTTCTCTTAACTACCAGTTTAGCAACTAATAAAAAATCTACTAAGTTATGACGGATAAAAGTATATTTATCTAGCTAGTAATTAGTTTAGTAATAGGGTGTTACATATTGCCCCTTGTTGGGCATGGAATCCCCCCACATCATGTTTTGGGGCTCAAAGCCCAAGTTTTGGGTCAAATGTATTGTAAGACTCCGCGAATTGTGGGCGCAGAGCGCGAAATACAGGTTGAGTCATAGGGTTGTTCGCCCTAAGTTTTGTAATGTAAGTTAATATCATGTCGGCCTACCCATGGTCCGCGGACCATGGAATTGTATAAATAGAGCGAGGCTCTAAGTGTAAAGAAATCAATAAGAACAAGATAAAGAATCTAATGGATAGGAGGAGATAGCGAAGCATAAAACAAGAATCTAAGTGTTCTTGGGGCGTAGTAGTAGGAAGAAGCTTTGTAGCTGAGTGCGCAGAGGCCTAGTAGCATCTGCAGCTAAGTGCGCAGAACCCTGCAGCTGAGTGCGCAGGGTGGAGTCGAGTCTGTAACCAAGGAAAAAGAATAATAAATAGAAGTTTATCTGAATTCCGTGTATTTGTTCTTATTTTATTACATGTTTGATATCATATGCAATTATCCTATCTTTTTACTGTGCGCTGTTGTATGAATGGTGAATATTGTTAAGTATAAATCAAAGAATATAGATAAGCTAAGTTAATAAACTAACAGTGGAATATCAATGAGGTCTTGGATAATAACATAGAAGCACAACATTCAGCCCTTAAGCAGGGTTGCGCGGAGGAAGTAGCTTAGGCTGCGAGGTACGGATAAGTGCGCGCAGCAACGGTCGCACAGGGTTGAACCGCAAACCACTTGGAACCCATCAGACATCCCCAGGGTGCGAAAACCTGGTTCTAGCACCCTTTCACACTACTTCGGATGAGACCTCAGTCTACACTCCACGGATTGCTGCCAAAAGGGCCAGTAGTACCAGAATTTTTTTGGATAAATTACCTCTGAACCTGGGTCAAGCCCTAACAAACCAACACCCCTCTCGAGCGAAACACCATACTCAGTATTTGTATCCAATCCTCTGAACAATTCCGGGTATGATTCCCGCATTAATATAGAATTGAAACATGATATTTAAAAATTTGTTTCAATGTCAATACATACATACATACATACATACATACATATATATATATATATATTATTGGTGTGTTATTTAATATGAGTGAGGTGTAATTTTTATCAATCATGCATTGATTTGTAACTAAGAGACTAGTATACTAGTTTCACTAACACATTTGTGGAATTAACTTTTGAACTTTGTGAAGGAGAAATTTGAAAGCATATTAAATTTACACAAAATTTACTTGATTTAGAGGCCCATTGAAATGGTTGAATTCACAAATAATATTTTAATTTTACACATGTTTCATCCCAAGCATCATGTGGAAGCAAGATAAATGCTTTATCACTCAACTTCCACAAGAGGAATGCCTTATCACTCAACACAAAAGACCATATGATGGCTCCATATATTTCTTTACTATATATATTTTATTAATATTATGCCTAATAGTGTAATTTATTTTATTTTATTTGCATAATACACCAACACATACTTTTATAAGGTTGTCAAAGGATTTTAATTTCTAAGGTACACTTTGATTGTTGAGTATATATAAAAATAACAATTTCAATTATCAAATTTATTTTATTTTAATTTCTACTTTATTCAATATTAAGTTTTTCAATTTTTCCTTTCCCTTAAACTTATACATTTGGTTAAATTTATATGTATTTATTTAAAAAAATACAAGTATGTAAAATAGCTTTTTTCTTCAATTAATTAAATAATTAAAGATTAGTATTTTTTTCATTTTAAAATTTATATACAATTATGTTTAATTTATATAATTAATTTCTTTTTATGTTAATAATAAAAAGCAGTATCATAAAATAAATTTTTTATTAATATCAAAAATAGTTTCATAAAAATTTAATTATTTAAAAATAATATTAAAAGTTAAAATTTTAATAATTAAAATATTATTGTATATTTCAAAAATCTAATTTAAAAAAAGTAATATTTCCTAAAATATTTTTATAATCAAAAAAATAGGATTATATGAATTATATAATTAGTAATCATATAGAAAGTTGTTATTACAAATGAATGCAATCTCTTTTATGATATTTTTCAAAAAATATTTTTGATATAATAAAGATCAATTGCATTATTAAGTACTCAATCACATATTAAGTTGGTTGATCAAATTCACATGTTGATATTTCCAGTGGAATAAGAAAATATCTTTTATATTATTTTGATTACAATTCCTAGATATAAGACAAAATTGATTACCTTAAAAGGGCCAAAACATCTAATACTTCAACTAAAATTTGTCTATTTATTTATTATTATGCATATCCCATTACACCTATATAAAATCACAATTTAAAATTATTTGTTACAATACCAATTTCTAAACTTTTAAGCTCATAAAAAAAATTAAAATGATTTATGATTGGATTTAAAAAAAATAAAAATCAAATATATAAATAAATTTTTAAAGCAAATCAAACAATTATTTTACCTTTATAAAAAAATTCATCAACCAAATTTAATCTTATTAAACATTATTGCATGTGTGAATTAACTGAATTGGCAACTAGAACATTTTTTGTTTTTGTCTGTATAAGCTTGGCAATACTTCATTTTGCTATTAATCATATATAGGCAAGTAACAAAAAATATTTCTGGTGGCCTAAACCTCCCTGAGGGAAACCAAGTCTATTGGTGGCCTAAACCTCCCCGAGGGAAACCAAGTCTATTGGCCACCGATTAGCATCATATGCCGTCCAAAATTTAAATAGTTTGGGAATATCCATCCATGCTAAATATGCTAATGTATCTATTATATGTTTAATCCTTCTACTATCAAAGTAATTGCTAAGCAAAAAACATTGCTTTGTGCTACTCTACTTGTATCTACTATATGTTTAATTCTTTTACTATCAAAGTAAATGTTATCCAACCAATTCATCATAAGAAAAAAACATTGCTTTGTGCTACTCTACTTCAGTCATCAGATGACTCAATAGGGGTCATGTCCTTAGCACTCTACCCAGGCACTTCATTCTACATTAAGCTTTGAATCTATTTCTCAACTCAGCCAAAATGGACATTTTAGTGATATTGTTGTACCTGCACAACCTGCATCTCTCTTTGGATGTCCTTTAGTCTTAGCTCCTCTTGTCGTGCTTGTGATGGCTCTCTCAGGTCCCTATTTGTTGTCATGGCCTTGGCCAGCAAGTTCTTCATTACCTATTAAAGCTAGATTGTCTATCTAAACAGTGTTTGTCGGCCTCAGGTGTGTCCTAGATCTATGAGCAGCAGGTATCATTCCTTCGTTGGAAGTGATTCTGTCGCTACCTTGGCATTTAGCTCTGCCTCCCATGTTGAAACTATGGCTTTAACTCGTGCTAGAGTTCCTCAATGGTATGCATGCATGAGGTTCTGCATGTTTTCCTCTCCAGTTTTCCTACCCTTCTTTCACTGGGACTTGTTGGTCAAAGCCACCAACGATTTATTTTTCTTTTCTGTCTGTTTGCAAGAACGACGACCCCCTTTTCTTCCCGTCCCTGCTTCTGCTTTCACCATTTTGTTTTTCTTCTAAATTTCTTCTAGCCACCACCCCTCTCTCATTCTTTCCTGCTCCCAGTGTCGGAGTGCCAGAGTGAGAAGGGGAGGAAAATTAAATAAATCTATAAGAGTAGCATAAGTACAAACTTTATGACTAGACAAAATTTCATTCTTGGACTTCCGCCATTCCATGTAAAGCACCATTACAGAATCTCGAATTCGAATTTGAGGAAAATAACCTGAATTACCCCCAGTCCCTTCCCATCTTTCCTTCATCATCATTGTGCACAACAATAAGTAATACTCTTCTCTCAACCACTTAATTCCTTCCTTGGAGTAGCTAGCCCACTAGGTTCCAAGCTTAGAAACCTCGACACTCACGTTGATGGATAAACAAGGCTTGGGGAAATCAAGACAAAGAATGCAGGAGTTTGGCTCTGTTCTATTTGAAATTTCAAGTCTGTTGCGGTTTGGAGGCCTCAGTTCCTCCCTCCTACCCCTTAGGTTATTGAAGCTACCATGCATCCCAACTTGAACTGGATTGGTTGTGAGAATGGTGAATAACAAACCTGTAACTTCCCCCCGGCCAGTCTTACGAAGCGCTACCCAACCATCCCACCAATTCCACCAGGTTGTATTCGCAATGGCAGAATTGCCAACTGCACTGGGGTTCGAGTCCCCCAACTCCCAATTATGGCCCCTCTGCTCCTCCGGTTTACCCGAGAGCCAAGCTATGGCCAGTTGGTCGAGCTCTCCAAATTTGTGGTACCCCAACACCCCTTGCCTTCCCCCCTGGGTTTGGAGGTCTCCCAAGATCCAGACTAAGTCTGACCAGACGGACAAGTGTGAATTGCAAATCCCATACCCCCCTCGCATCCCTTGCTTGTTCTGGAGATTGCCAGATGACTGCAGGTCCTCAAGGGAGCCTCGACCCCTTCTATATCCCAATCTTAAGGTTTCAATGATGGTTGTAGCAAATTTCACTACCTTGGGGCCAAAAAACACTCCTAACCCTCCATGGATCCCCTTATTCCCCAGCAGTCTACCATACATTGCAAAAAGTAAAAAACCAGACATCAATAGCAGAAGACTGAGCCAAATTTCTTTAGAAACATTCGAAACCACCACCATTCGATGCCAGACCAGCCTCCATTCTTGCAGCAATGACTCCATATCAAGACTAAGGTAGGCCTAAATTACATACCAGTCTCCTTCTGGGTCGTTGAAGGCATTTTCCAGGTGGAATCGACAATCCCTTCCCCTGCAGGCCAGGTTCTCCCCCTGGCTTCCAGTCTCGTCATCTGTTGCATGTTTCCTCCTTCAACCTTGCATGCATGCAATGCCTGCGTTCACCACCTTTCCTCCTTGATTACCTGCCGACCCACCCTTTTGTTTTCCTGTGGCAATCACCACCTACCTTTCTATCCCGGTTCCTCCTGCCACGCTTGTGTGGGGTCCTTAGATGGGCCGCCCACTTACCCTATCCACTTGTCCTTCAAGCATGTCCACGATCCAACTCAGAATCTCCTCTCCCATCACACCCCGATTGAGGGCAACTAAAACAACTCTTAAAATACAAGTAATCAACAAAATACACATAGTTTCAATGTTTCTTCTAGGCATCCAACATCTTTATAAGACCAATAAATTTAAAAAATAATAATATAATTTTTATTTATTTATAAATTAAATCTTTTTTAAAATATTAGGTTTATCTTAATTATAATAACTTCTCACCTTTTCGCATAAGAGGCACCTACTGAGTGGCAAAGCTTCAAAGCTCCATATCATACTTGTCTTATTTTGTGACTTTTTTGGACACATGTTCACCAATTTGTTCATCAAATTGAATAGTTTTTTGGAAGGCAACTCTTATATTACTCTAATTTATGTGCTTACTGAGGAATGGAGATTTCATTTCACTCAGATTTCATTTCCATGTCACGCTTCCAGGGACTGAGATTTCATTTCACTCGGATTTCATTTCCATGTCACGCTTCCAGGGACTGTACAGGGGAGGTGTTGGAAATAATAATCCCAACCACTTCATTAAACACTGATAAACACTATGCTTGCCGAGTCAACTACTGAGAGGACAAGTCAAAGCAGAAGTCAACTACTATTGAAAGGACAAGTCAAAGCAGAAGTACAGCCCTCACCATTCAGCAACACAGCAGGGTAGTTCTGGCATCAAATTTGTATGTTAAGATAAATATGGATGTAAAAGTTATTTGTAATGTTGGGCAAGTTAGAGAGCGAGAGTTTGTGAGGAGGAAATATTGGTGGGCAAGTGAAAACTAGTTTTACGAGCCGCAACTCAATGATGTTGTAAATCATAGTAAATTTATTGTGTTTTTTCTGCAGTCTCCATTTAATCAGGCGAATGTATTTTTTTATATTTTGACATATAATATAAAGTGTGGCTAGTTGCGTTATAACATTAATCCTTCACTAATTGTGCTACATTACCCTGCCAGGATGTTATATGCTTCCAATGCCAATAGAAAGTAACCCATCCAATAGTATTCAACATCTAAAAAACTGCTAAAATAAAAAGCATCCCAGGCCAAGATATCGCAAGTACCGCCTCGTCTCGGACCATCGCAAGGAAAAACTATAACCAAAATCGCTCTATGAATATGGCTAGATATGACCGCTCCGTGGCTATGGCTAGAAATAACTGCTCTGTAGCTATAGATCCGCAGAAACTTAAATTACATATAAAAGAAAAAAAGTTATTCCAGCAACCATGGCCCATGACAACCTCCTTTGTTTTACTCTATTTCGCTGTACATAAAATTTATGTTTTAATTAAATGTTGCGATATATACTCCGCACCCTATTTCTGAGCAAGTTGACTTTTATTCTGAGGTCCTTTGCCCTCGTAAAATTTTTCACGAGGAAGCTTCAACTTGTCTATGTAATTAGGCTTCAATTTTAACGGCTGGAATATCTGAAGGTCTCTACTCCAAAGAAAATTGGCATTTATGTGGCAGCTCTGGAAGAACTACTGCAGCTTCCTTGATTTAATGTATCCAACTGCTCTCAGAGTAATGAGAGATTCTTTCATTACTTTGAAATCAAACGCATTTCCCGAGTAAAAGGTTACGTTCAGGTTAAGTGCAGATGCCCATCTTCGTTGATTAAGTTAAAATGTTTGCGATTCTGTTCAAACTATTTAAATAAAGTGGTTGCAGACCTGGTTAAATGTCGACAGAAGCCTAGAATCATGGCCTTCAGACAGTTTATCGAAGGTGTTTGACGGACGATTCTGGAATATTGGATTTGAGAGGGTTTATGGTAGTAGATTTTGAAATAATTTGGAAATTTAATGGAATATGAATTTTGAGAGAGTTGTTTATAACAGATTTTGAAATATTTCAAATATTTAAATGTTTTTAAAAATTTGAATGAAGTTAATAATTTAATGTGGTTTATTTTTATTAAATTTCTGAAATATTTTAGAACAGGTAATTTTGATCGACTATTGGTAATTTTGATTAAATAATATTGGTAAGTTTGATCGACTAATAATAACATCCCCATATTTTCAATCTACCCTCCGTGTAGGAAATATGCTAAGATGAAGAACTAGAGACTTTCTATAAAATTAAAACTAGTATCAATGTAACAGATCTTCCCACCCCAGATTGGAATATAAACATGATCAAAACAAAGATATTCATATATGTAATTAAAATCCAAACCGAGGTCGAATCCATAATGTTGTACTCACATCTGAAACCACAAAACCCGTGCAAGCGTGCACAACAAGGATGGATGCATGATCAGTTGGATCTGTGTCAGCACAGGCTCCACTTAAATGACTCCATTATTCTATATGTAGACTATACTAGATATTCAGAAAGATTTCAGTTACAGCCATTAGTAAGTTCAGCAGTCTTTGGGGTTTCCTGTCCGACTCCGCTTCCCCGAAATCTGATACCCTCTTCTTCAGTGCCAATTCTTTCTACAACTGCTTCATGTAGTTCAAGACAGTCTGATATTGCAGATGGTTCCTTTTCATGAAGTGCTGAAATAACTGCATTCAAAGCTCTGAGAGGGTCGTCCACGTGATGCATCAGAATTTCAGAGATGTCTGCGGGAGTCATTTCGGCTCCTCTGCGCATACTCTCCTCCACTGCGGAAAAGAGAGGATGATCTTCATTAATCTGCAAGTAATTGAAAGCAAGATATTTAAATGCAGGGAAAGCACAGAAGGAGAGGTGTATGTGCATATCCATTCTGCCGGATCTCAACAGTGCAGGGTCGAGCTTATCCCTGTGGTTCGTTGTGAAGATAATTATCCGTTCCTCTCCGCAGCACGACCACAGCCCGTCCGTAAAATTCAGAATACCCGAAAGAGTAAGTCGGCTTCCGCTTCTCTCTTCAGGATCATCCATTCCCACTGCGTTTTTTCCATCATCGAGCTTCGAAGGCTTGGAAACCCTGTTGGTCAAGTCCAGCGAACAGTCGATATCCTCGATAACAATAATCGATTTGTTGGTTGTTTTCATGAGCAGCGTGCGAAGTTCAGAGTTGTCTTTAACCTTTGTGAGCTCCAGGTCATAGACGTTGTACTTCATATAATTAGCTATGGCCGCAACCAGACTGGATTTCCCAGTTCCAGGAGGACCATAGAGAAGGTACCCTCGCTTCCAGGGACGACCGACTCTGCTATGAAACTCTTTTCCTTGCCTGAAACGGTCCAGGTCCCTTATGATCTTCTCCTTCATCGCGGGATCCAGGGCCAGAGAATCGAAGGAGGAAGGATGGTTGAACAAAACCCCTCTCCATCCACTATTATTGGTATAGAGGGTTCTGGTGCTCTGCAATCTCTTCAATTCAGCTGCTATATGGGCAATGTGAACAAAATATGCTGATAGAAAAGATTTGCTTGGTTTGGCTACCTTTAGGCTAAACCTACGCTTCTCTACCAGATCGTGCTTCTTGCCAACACATTGAATGTGGTGAGACCACCAAACAGTGGCTCCATGGAAGGAATCAACCACCGCCTCACCAGAAGCGGGACCGAACTCCGTACTGCTCGAGTTCTTGGAGCGAAATACAGTCAGTTTTGGGGCGCTGCCAATGGCGTCGAGCTCAGACAAGTAGAGCTCGAGGTCGTTAAACACCTCATTGGAATTGCCTCCACAACTTCCCTTAAACTCTGGAATCTCGAGATAGTAATAGGGATCGAAACGATTCCCGATGTAGGACCACCATTGATTCAACAATTCTCGGAATTGTGGAGGGAGGAGGTTGCAGAAGAGAGTGAAGAAGCCTACCAGCGACCACATTTGTCCAATTCCATTCTGCATTATTCTAAACCTTCACAAAAGAACGCAGAAATGCACAAAAAGAAGGATTACTTCTTGGAGGGGAAGAGAAATGCAGGGTAAACCTAAGTAGGATTACTTCCTGGAAGGGGAAGAGAAGTGCACAGGAAGGATCCCTTTACCACAGCCGCCTTGAAAAAGAGAATGAAGACAAATTTGGTAGGCACATGATAAAATTATTGATAACTACTTATTATTTTCCCAAAAAATTTGGGCAAACTTTGAAATACTATTATATTTTGTCAAAAAAAAACTTTATTATTACCCAATCAAAAGATACACAATTTTCCTTTTCAAAAATAGTGTACGTATGACTTATACTGTTCAGTTATTATCAAAAAATAGTGTACGTATGACTTATACTGTTCAGTTATTATCAAAACAGAATCTAATGGTCACACTTCAATACATGTGCTCTACCTACGCATGCTTATATAAAATGCTATTATATTTGCATTAGCATAATTATTAAAGGTGTGGTTTTCAAACACCTTAAAATTAGAATAGATTTATTTACATCAGTTAAGAAGGATTAAATTTCTTTATTTGCGAATTTTTTAAAGTAAGAAGGATCAAATTTATTTATGTGCGAATTCTTTAAAGTACACTGCATAGTATAATGTGTAATTTTTCATTATTTTAATTGTATTTTTTGAATACTATATAAAGTATATATACAGGTCTAAACAAATGTTTTAACCATAATTTTATTTAAGTGATATATATAACCATAATTTTATTAAAGTGATAATATATATATATATAGTTCACATTAAAATATTATTGCGGCAAATTAAAATGGTATTTTTATTATTAATATAATTTTTAAGTATATGTCAAGTATTAAAAGTATTTTATTGATAAAACCATCTTGAATAATTTATTATATTATATATAATATTAAATATTTTACTTTAACAATTTTTTATCTATATATACATATATATGAAGTTGATATTGACATAAATTTGTTAACATAGATCTTTGTTTTTTTTGTTAAGCTTGGCAGGACCATTTCACTTTATATTAAAAATAAGCAAGTTTACACCACACAGGTTGACTGGGTGGCCTCAAATTGCCCCAAAGGAAAACCAAGTTTGTTGGCCATTGGTCCACATTGTAGGCCATCCAAAAACAATACAGTCTTAATCTTTCCAACCAAGCTAGATATGTTTCTGTTTCATGTCCATACACTACATAACTATATAAAATGATATTTTCAACATAGAAATTAAAAGCTATCCACATAAAACAAAATTATGAATGGGTAAGAGTCTAATCCTTTTGTTCCTCTTAGGCAGATGCAACAGATGTCAGATCCTTGGCATATTCCCCTGGCCTATCATTCAGCTCCAGTATGTAAGGGATATGGCAATGAATTCTATCTAACATGATATCTTGTTTATGCAGTATGTAAGGATTATGGCTCTGCCTCTCAGTTCCACCCAACTGGGTTTCCACCCAGATCTTCTGGCCTTGCCATCATTCTGGTAGGGGTTCCAGTTAACCCAACGCTTGCTTTGTAGGCTGCAGGAACAGTTGCGCCCCAAGCCCCCTACCAATTGTTTCCCCCTGCCCCTTTCTATCTTCGTGTGCCCCTCATGCATTTTCTTGCCACGGTCAAACTCCCCCCCAGACCTTGTTTAAGGAGCACGAAGCTTCCCAACCCAGCAGCATGCAATTGCCCCCCTAGCAATCATGGGTATTACCCGTTTGTCAGAAGGTATGGATGCAAAACTAGGCAATGGCAAGCAATTTCCTTCCCCATTTCCACCAGCAGTTTCCTAACCCATAGACTCTCTTACTAAATACCCTCCTTTCCCCCCAGAAAAACCCCAACCAGAACATAATTACAGTGTTGGAACAGAGCCGAATTACATACCCGAAGTCCGCATGCGTTCGTCATCGAGCTTGGTTCTTCACATTCCGATGTCCTCCTGCAGCACTGCAATGCCACCCTTCTCCACAAGATAACTCTCTAACATTGTGCATCAAGTTACCTCTCCCACCCATATGCCATGTCTTACCTCTAGTCCCACCACCTTTCCCACCTCCCCAGCATGCATTCATGCCAACGGTCACTACACCCCCTGTGTCACGCCCCTACACTGGCAGTACTCTTTCAACCGCACTATAGCTAGGTGTGGCACCATCGACCACTTTCTTTTCACCAATACTTGCAATTGTGGACTACACCTAACTTTCGTTACTTAGTTTATTTTCTTCTTTACCAAGTAATATGTTTTCCTTCATACACAATGAAAACCATAAATATTCACCATAAACAGCATTACACATATAAATGCATAATAGTATAAGGGAGGGGCAACTCCCTGTAATGAGTCTGCCCACAATATATATATATATATATATATATAAGTTAAATCTTGAGGAAACCCAAATTTACACTTAGCCAAATTTTACAAACATCGGCAAACTCGGTTGCCCAGCTCATCGGCATGCCTGAATGGTCACCGCACGACTCACCCAACTCTTCGTTTACCCCTGAACGCGTTTGTTTAGCCTCCTTGTCGTTTTCCCAACTCAGGCGCCACTACCCGTGTTACCATGCCAACTTAGGCACCTTTGCACGATGGCTGCACCTTCATTCTCAACCCAACACTTCATTTCACCTTCGTGTCGTTTTCCCAAGTCGAGTGCCCACTCATGTCATCATGCATGCCTGCTTGGTCGCACCTCCACATGTCGGTCGCACTTCATTCACAAACCAACAACTCGTTCCTTCTCCACTGGGCGCGCCCACCCACGAGTGTCCCTGCACGAGTTACTCACCCGGCTCGTCCAACGTTCCAACCGGCAGGCGCACACACACCGTGTCGCCTTGCCTGCACGTTCACTCTGCCCAGTTCACCTGTCCTTCGTTCGGTGGACGCCCTCACTGGGTCGCCCTGCATGAACCTCACGAATGACTCTTAAACGGCGCCCTCATACGCCCTCCGACATCCTGTTCGGTTCAACCTTGGGTTCGCCCGTTGTGCTGGCACATTCGCATTGCCGTTTTGCACCCAACCGCAGAACTACCGCAGCTTGCCTTTCGTACTTCTTGACCAAATGCTTGTTGATCGAATGATGCCCCAATCTCCCAACTCGTCTGCCTATGTATATGCATTCCACCAATGTGTGGGGTGCCCAGCCGACCCACCAACGCACATACAATCGTCGACCTGTTTGCTATTTCAATATGTCGGCCCACCCGTTTACAATGTTCAGCCACCCACCCGTGTGATGGCTTGTCCGTCAGATCGCCTACTCGTTGGGACACCCGGGACCACCCACACGGTATATACATGTTGACTCCAAACTTCATCATATTTTCTCCCATTTCCTTTGCGTGTATTGTGGCTCGTCTAGCTCGCCCACGCCCTAACCTAGTGTGCCCTCGCTTAACCATCAACTGTAGCTCGTGGGAGTTACATTCTCCCCCACTTGAAATCATTGCCGTCCTCAACAATCTCTCATCCCGGCAACCATCTATCACCAAGATATCCATACCAAGGCATATAATCCACCGATATGTCATACATGGAAAAGTCATCTCAATCCATGATCATCAACCACATCCGTCGCAATCTCCACATGTTGCTCCCATCGTGAAAGGCTGGCCCCTCCATCTCAAGCTACATGCTCACTGCAACATATCGTGTCGACCTCCATCATGTATCGCCATCATGTGAACTGTTGCCATGATACTGCAACACAATGCTAACATATCTCTGCACACTGTCGACCCCCATGATTCGAACTAATTGGGTGATCAATACAACTATCATGCTCAAACCAAAAGAATGCACATCCTTATGCCATCATTAGTCTTTTCTCAGAACATCCTGTCACAACATCAACTCGATCAAGAATCCATCTCCATATAAATATAAGCCATGCCCAAGTCCATGAAGTAGTCTCCATATTATTTGCAGCATGATGTCCATGATGTTCGGTATCAATGTGCTGCATGGAATCAGTTGCATCTATCCCAACATCATCATCTATCTGTGCAATATCCATCTCCTCAAAGTGAAGAGATCCTCTCATCAAACCCGACTCTCGATTTGCCACATCTAGGTTCATGAAGCAACCTCCATCATATTTGCAATGTGCCATCCTCAAGTCTACAGAGAAACAAGTATACACCCATCTCATCTCCCATGTGCTGCCCATGATCATAGATCAATCAGCTCCCATGTGTCAAAAGTGGTTAAGTCTCGACTCAACCCATGCCCAAGTGTTGCCACCAAGGCATCATCATCGCTGTAACTCCATCACTCCAAAGTGTCTCATATCAATCCTCCTCATCAAGTCACTCTTTCAAGCACACCCATACATGTACTCAAAAGTATGCACCTCATCCTGCATCAAAGTCCCTGACCTCAGCTCCTCAATGCATCAAATCCTCTAAGTCCACCATACATGAAGTCCCCAAAAGTCACAACCTCATGTCATCATGAGCTCCATGAGTCATCTCCAACCAACACCTTAGCAAGCATACATGCCTTGGCCCAAAGGTCTCTGCAAGATGCCTCATCTTTTCATGTAGTAGGAATGCTCCATAGCCTGCTCACAACTCCAACCAGTCCATGGCCTTGTTGTAAAAGAGAGAACAACCTCTCCATCAGCTCATAAGTAAAACATCTGCATGTCACATTAGCAAATCCACTTGCACAACATCCCTGCCTTGGCACTCCTCATTGGATGCCCATAAGTGACACCTCTACAAGTGCTCCTGCATAATGTCCCTGCATAAGACTGCCATGCTCCATGTCTCCAACCTCATGTTCATGACACAAGTTGCCCATGTTGTCTAACTAAGTAGACCCATCACAACAATCAGTCATCCTCATCCAAGCCCTGCAAATCTCGGTCTAGTGAATGTTGAGTGATAAAAGGTGTCTTTTTAACCCCTATTTATCCTACATTAATTATCAATCCAGGTACGATTTTTTATCTCAAGAGTGTACTTAGTCTGAGGCGGTCACTTGATTCAAGATTAATGTTTTCTAGTTTGCAGTATAGTGCTAAATACAAGAGTAAACGGATGCTGGAAATAGAATCTACTTGTAATTAAAAGAAACCTTAATGCTCTGAAACTTAAATCATTCATTCAGAAAACTATAGCAATTTATCAGTCAAGGATGCAGTAGTGATAACTATTTCCTCTGCCAACTAATGAAATCAATCATAAACATGACCTCCAATCTGAGAACTTAGATAGCGATAGCCAATGTTTTTTACATTTGTAGATCTTTCAATCCACACTAAAGCAAATAATAACAATTCGATTGGAAATTCTTACTAAAACACACTTGTTGCACTATCAATTAAAAGGTGAAAGTAAATCCTTGCAGAAAAGGAACAACAACTAAGTCTATTGAAAAGATTGAACAACAAAGCTTAATCTACAGAAATGAGTCGAACAACAATCTTTATTAAAATGAACTGAACAACAATATTTAATTGAAATGAACTGAACAACAATCTTCAGATAATAAAGGCACAACAAATCTCATTAAGTGTAAACACACAGCGACTATAAAGTAATAGAATCAGTAATCTTATTCCGGCAGAGTGAACATTAATTGCAGGTGTAAAGGAATGACAATCATGATTATAATTGAACAACAATTAAATGAACAGCAGTTGCAATTGTGAGTGAACAATAGAATCTAAACTAGACAGCGCAGTATTGTTTCAAAAGGAACAACACGACATTGAGTTATGAATAACAATCGCGTTATCAACACAGTCTAATTATGATCTTGATGTAACCGAGTAATCTAGTGAGATGTTCAGAAACAGAACATTACCAAATAAAGCGAATTAAGGAAACACAAAGGAAATCAAATGTAAAATAGTGATACAAGAAGCAAGTGGATCCACTAGGGCCGGGCCCTTAGCCACCAGGGAAGCACTCCCGCGTTTAATCCAGGATCAGATAATGGAACAACAATTGAGTTATATATTAATCATATATGGCAGAGTTACAGCTATCGCTCCTTAAAGAGAGTTAATGATCAAAGTTGAAATTACAACAGTAATTCTAAAAAATCAATCCTCCTTCTTGTCTTACAATCGTTGCCCCATTTATAATGGGTAGTCAGACACATCAAGGTTATAGATAACATTTAAAGTAGCAATCCCTTAGGATCAAAATATCCTAAGGGCTTCACTTAATCTTCCATCTTCAGTTGTCTTCTTGTCCTCTTGCGCATCCACTCTGTTTTCGTCGTCTTTTCTTGAGCTGCATGCTCCAGTCTCGTTCTTCTTGTTTGGACACGGTTTCCTAACAGAGGAACAACAGTTGCCTTGCTTTTGTCTTTACCTTCCGAATAATGATTTTCTATTCCCTTCACTTTCTTTATAGAAAAAGACAATAATTAGTTATTTTGTATTAATCATAAATCTCCTTAATTTTATCATAATTCTTTAACATATTACCATTTTAGAATGTAAAGGATTTATGATCCAAAGGAAAAGATAAAGAAATAAATGGAAAATGCATACCTTTTCCATCTCTCAACACAGCGCCTTGCTTACCCTTTTTCATGTCCTCATGAAAACCATTTAATTTACATGCAAGGCAGTTAGGGAATAGGTTGGAGAGGGATTTTCATGAAGTGGTCTAAAACCATGATTTGCAGCTAAAACTTCAAAAATGGCTCTTGTTTTCCCCTCATACAATTCATATATAGCCTTATATCCTGCTGCAGGATACCAGATCATGGGGCTTCGAAATCTACAACCTAGCCAAAGTGGACCTTCTCTCAAGATGAGGCTACTATAGGTAACCAGGTGATCGACAACTAATTTAAATTTTTTATAATTGAAGGGTTCTCTGTCCTGGATATTTCGATTGGAAGTCTTCCATCGGAGTTTAGTTGCTGCTATGGCAGGGTCTTTGATGGATAGGAAGTATTCTACCCCTTGTTGGACAACTGCTTATGAATGGGTCCCAATGTCTGGATCACACCCTTATTTCTCATTAAGCTTCTATGCTTATCCCACAGCTGTAATGGGTTTTTCGATTCACCTCTAACCCAAAGGTCTAACCCATTTTTCTGTCTCTGAAAGGTGTTATGGGACTTGAGCCATTGTAACTGGTTAACAACAAATGAAATGAATGCTTAAAACTAGATATCACCCACAAAAGGACTGGGATTCCTTTCCATTTCCTCCTCCAACACAAAATTATGCAAATAAAATTCACATAGTAATCGCTGGACTTTCACTCCATAATGTTTACAGCAGTTTATGAAATCATCAATAGTTTTTAACACTATAGGTACCCCTACCTAGACAGCCTTAATTTTTAACTGTAAATACCTTTCTAACAAAGATAAAGCATAATTTTTGGCAGGTGCCCTATAAGCTAGAACATCAGTATATAGAGAACAGAGGGTATCCATTCGGCTTATGATTGAGTTTAGCTTATTTGTTACCTTTTCAACTTTTTCCTCTGCCTTCCGACATTTATTAAAGGCCTCACTCTCTGATGCATTGATGTTTTTAAATTGTTGTTGTAACTTTTGGTATTTCTCCAGAGGAACAATCTCTTTTGTGAGTTTTCCTGTCGTTTTCTGAGCCTATGCTAGATCCTCTTGGAGTTTCACTATCCTAGGATCATTGTTCGTCTAAACACTTTTGGGTTGAAGATCTACCTGGATCTTCTTATTGTGACATCTAGTTCCTATAGTCTGTGTCCCTTTTGTTTGGTTAGTCGTGATGCTAGAGGATAGTGCCTCTATTTGGACATCCTTATTACAAACTAGTGTATCTTCTATTTGGGTCACTGCGTCTGTAACAACTGCATGCTGTTCTTTGCTGTCCTGAATGGATATGGGCTCCGTTTGAGTCCTCGTGGCCTTTATTTTATGGGGTTTTGTTCAAGTGGCTGCATTTCTTGTTCTTGTTGTTCTTTTTGAGATTTTCCCCATTTTTAGGGCCCTTATCTGTTGTTTGAGTTGTTTTATTACATTTAGTAGCCTTTGTTGTTCCTTTCGCAGCCTCTTGATTTCATTTGTCTTCTTCTTCGAAGGAACAACTGTTTCTTTCCTTGGACCTGGGCTTTGTTCTTGAGGGATTGTACCCTCGCCCTAGCTTATTTCCATATTTTCTATTTGGAACACTTCTTTAGTGTTCTCCTCCTCCTGATTAGGTTTCTCAGGGGAGGTAACCCTGGTTTGATTTGCTATTTCCCGGGTGGCTTCTGCTTCTACTTCTTCTTCGTTATTCATCTTCTCAGATGCACTCTTGCTGTGAGCAGAGTGTTCCTATGATTGCCCTTCTTCTTCCTCCTCATCATTCATCTCCTCAGATGCACTCTTACTATGAGTAGAGTGTTCATGTGATTGTGCTGCCTCAATATTGAGGTTTAGCGGGCTCTATGGTTGAATATACTCACCCATATTGGCTAAAATTTGGACCAATTCATCTTCCTGCAATGGACTTTGTAGTGGACTTGCACCAGAGCGCTCCGTTTCTTCCTCCAATTCTTCTTCCAATTATTCTTCCCATTCTTCTTCCACATTTTCCTCTTGGATATTTCCCAACATTCCCCTGCTTTTCCTTGATCTAAGGGACTGTCTGCATTTTTGCGGTCTAGTTGATGTGCTGGTGGTTCTTTTTCTTTCTGGGGCTGGTAAGGCCAATCCCCCGTCTATTGAAAATACCAATTCTTCCCAACTAGACTGCTGTTGAGCAAGACTATGATTGACTATTAATCGAATTAAACCATGATGACTTACTACCATTTCTGTATGACGTGATTTCCTTATACTCCAAGTGGCATCATGCAATAAAGAAATTAAATATGCAGGCAAATTTACAGCACATTTCTATCTTAATACTGCTAATAATTTGAGATGGCGTGGTCTTACCACATCCTTTCTCCCATTGCATGTGATGTAGCTTTGCACTATTCTGGCTAATTTTGCCCATGGTTCTCCCAGGGTTGCAGACAGGACTCCTTTTCCTTTGATGATAAGGTTCTGTCCTTCGTCCCAGAAGATGGCTATGGCGTCTCGAAATCTTACCTTTTTCTTGGACCATACTGGTCCAACTGCCGATAGTCCACATATTTTGGCAATTACTGCCTCTGTTACCGTTATTCGCCTTCCCCTCACCATGGAATAATCTTCCTGCAAATTTTGCAGAAATTAAATGGCCACCGTTTCATGGGACTGCTATAGCCATGTAAGGTAATTGATCCATCCTGCTCTTTCCAGAATTGCTCATGCAGCGTCAAAAATTATCAGCACTTGTGGTTCGCTGCATATTGCTCTGCCTCCCATTTCGTTCAAGCTTAGCACACTGTTAATTTTTATAGAGAAAAAACAAACACAGAAATGACGATGGAACAACAAGCTATGCATATTAAAATGTCAATATCGTTAAACTTGTTATTTCCGAGATCTGATGGAGTCGTAGTACCTCCAAATAAGGAATTGACACATTTGCCAGTGTATTTTGGAGATCACCCATGCCCCCCTAAAATATTATAGGTCATCCTCGACTGACAAATGGAGGAGCAGCGTACTGGATGGAAACCGTACAGAAAAAAGGAACAACGTATATATTCATGGAATGATTGCAAAAGTAGTGAATAACTAAAATTGAGGCTTATGATGAAAATCGTAAATAGATATAGAAATTCTATGAAATGATGCGAAAAATAGGGGAGAGGACAGATGACACAAGTAAAAATGCTTATGCGGTCATTATCCACTTTAACCATTATGATTGATTTATAACTGATATTTCATATATAGGAGGTTCGAAAGGGTTATATAACATAATCTCATTTGAAATCAAGATAAAGATATAAGAAAAGGGTTTATAATGACTATTGGTGTATGAAAAGTATGACTTCAATACCATCAGCAAAGCTCTGTTGCCCATAGGTGTTCATAACCTTGACAAAGTTGCTTGTTTCACCCTTGGAACCATAATCCTTTATGTATGCCTAGGAAAGTGTTGTGTGATGTTAGAATGGAGGCCATTTTGCTGGCTTAGTAACGAGATGAATCACAATGCCATTCACCAGGAAGGAGTGAAAGGTGGGTAGGCTGGTTTGTGATGAGACCTCCTGTTCCAAGGACTTTTTTATTTTTCTGATATGCCTCTTGGATCATATCCCTGGTGTGGTGGCCATAGTGGGAATGCCATTTCACTGCTTCCTTATGATCATGGTAGGCTGGCCCTTGATGAGACCCCCTATCCTTCATCTAAAAAATCATGTTAGTAATCATATAGATATATATTTTTCTCTCTTTTTTTTCTTTTCTTTTATATAGCACTTTCCTATTTATATACAGAGGATGGTTCAACACTCCTTAAGGGTAGGGATGGTGGACGAAGTCTGAACATCTCAATAGAGGAAAAATATGCCCTTATTCTTATTCAATAATAATGATCAAAGAGAATTATGAAGATTAAGGAAGAACTAACATGATAAAAATAATCAATCAAATTAGTTTTAGTGAAAATAAAGACAACAAAGTGATATGAATAGTTGTGTCTTTTCCTCCTTTTTTTCGATACAAAGCAATTTCTCTAAAGATAACGATTTTTCTTTGGTTTTCTAATTTCAGTATCTTCTAATTTTTGTGTTCTTGCATGAATGTATGCCTATGCCTTAAAGGGATCATGAATAGTGAACCATATTCACAAAATCCTCTAAATGATGTTCTTTAAGAAACACACACACACAAAAAATGCACTCAAAAAGTGTTGTTCCTTAGATAGAACAACTGATGTTCCTTAAGAGGGACAGCAAAAAGAATATTTGCACGCAAAACCGTGGCTCCTTTAAGAGGAACATCAAACAAAATAAAAAAATACACTCGAAAATGTTGTTCCTTAAGAGGGACAACAGTTGTTCCTTAAACGAAACAACAAATAAAGCAAGCATGAAATAAAATACCGATCCTTTGGCGGAACAACCTACGATCATCTGAAATTGAAACTGTTGTTCCTTCGGAAAGAACGACAGAAAGAAAAATTCGAAGGAGGGTTGTTCCTTTAAAAGGAATGACAAAACAATCTGGCGGAAGTGCGATTCGTTTAAGAGGAACAGAAAAAGCAATCAGGCGAAAGTGTTGTTCCTTTAAGAGGAACAACAAAAATTCAATCTAGTGGAAATGTTGTTCCTTTGAAAAGGAACAGAAAAATGCGAAAGTGTCGTCCCTTCAGAAAGCAAAAGTAAAAATGTGAAAGTGTTGTTCCTTCGGAAAGGAACAACAAAAATTCGGAAATGTTGTTCCTTCCGAAGGAACAGCGGAAATGCGGAAATGTTGTTCCTTCAGAAAGGAACAACAAAAATGCAGAAGTGTTGTTACTTTGGAAAGGAACAACAAAAATGCAGAAGTGCTGTTACTTTGGAAAGGAACAACAAAAATGTGAAAGTGTTGTTCCTTCGGAAAGGAACATCAAAAATGAGGGAGTGTTATTCCTTTGGAAAGGAACAATAGAAATGCAAAAATGTTATTTCTTCGGAAAAGAACAACAAAAATGCAAAAGTGTTGTTCCTTTGGAAAGGAACAACAAAAATGGGAAGGCGTTGTTCCTTCAGAAAGGAACAGCAAAAATGCGAAGGTGTTGTTCCTTCAGAAAGGAACAGCAAAAATGCGAAAGTGTTGTTCCTTCGGAAAGGAACAACAAAAATGCGAAAGTACTGTCCCTTCGGAAAGGAACAACAAAGATGCGGAAATGTTGTTCCTTCGGAAAAGAACAGCAAAAAAACAAAAAACTCAAAAACGTAAAAGTCTGTACAGAAAGTAGTTTATACAAGCAGAAAAGAAAAACTTATGTACAAAGTTTGAGAACAATGGGATTATTTAGTGAACCAATGCCGAGGAAGGATTATTTTCCTCAGCAAGAATTTGCATATCAGAATCTTCCCGTAACTGTTGGTAAAAGGATTACTGAGTAAGCGATTTATGGTACAGTTGCACTCAATGACCATTTGCTTTAAAGGCATGTCCAGATCCGTCAATAGTAGTTAAAGTGATGGTGCCATTGTCATGCAGTTTCTGTATTTCATTTGGTCCAAGCCATCAAGTCTGGAGTTTTTCCAGAAAATCCTGAAACCTAGAATCATATAGGAATGCCCAATCTCCTTCATGGAAGATTTTTGTTTTGATCAGGGCGTCGTGCCATTTTTCTCTCTGCTGTTGAATTAATGCTGTGTGTTGAAAAGCCAAGAGCTTGATTTCATCTAGCTCATTAATTTGCTGTAATCTGTTAGTCTAGGCCTCATTTAAATTCAGACCGATCTCCGGTGCTATTCTTAATGTTTGTATTTCAAACTCTATTAGAAAGATGGGTTTTTTTCCAAATACTAGCAGATATGGTGAATGGTTGGTGGTATTTCTCCAAGTTGTTCGGTATGCCCACAAGGCTTCGGGAAATCTTGAAGCCTAGTCGTGTCTGTGCGATGCAACTATTTTTGTAAGTATTGCCTCTATCACCTTATTTGTGCTCTCTACTTAGCCATTTTCCTGCGGGTGATGCAGAGTGGTAATTTTGTGCTGAATGGATAATTTTTTAATGTTGCAGCAATTTTATTACCTACAAACTGCAGTCCTCCATCCGTGAATATGTCCCTCGGGAGGCCATATTGCAAAAATATTTGGAAAAAAAAATGTATTACAGAATCCTCTGTAGCTCTTGGAAGTGCCTCTACTTCAACCCATCTGGTAACATACTCTGTTTCTACTATAATATATGTTTTCTGATTTGATGATGGGTTGATCGTACCAACAAAATCGAGTGCCCAATGCTTAAATGGTTTGATTACTAACTGTGGGTTTAAAGGCATTTCGTCGGATTGTCTAGGGCGTCATGCTCTTTGGTAATTGTCCTCTTTGGCAATTGTCACATGTTTGAACAAATTTCTTAGCGTCTTTAAAGATTGTGGGCCAATAATAGCATGTTTGCAAAACCTTGTGACCATTCTTGCGATCTGTGAAATGTCCTCCACACGGTTCGTCATTTTTTTTGTGTAAATCAGCATTTCATATTAAGTAATAGAATACATAGAGTACAAAAAGGTCTGCTCATGTAGACTAAAGAGCGACACCCTTGCCCAATTACAATCCTTAACATCCGCACAGACTATCAAAATGACCCCAAGGCTCACCACGCAGGTGGCAAAAAGAAAGGTTGGGCACAACAAAACAGGGAATTCAACTTAGCATCTGGAAAACAGAGATACATTAGACCATATGGTCCTTCAAGACAGACAAAGAAAACTATGAAGAAGATCATTTAACATGAGAAACAAAGAAACAGCTAGTAGACCAGTAAACTTGCAAAACCGAAACATAACAAATGCTGAACATCAAAAGCACACTGAGACTCCCACAACAAGCCATTACATCCTGAGAATGATATAATCCTTGGTGGTGGTTTCCTAGTTGGCCGAAGTAGTGGCTTTGCTGGGCAGAGGTGGGTGCTGAGACGAACGCTTCCCTTGACTGGTTCCCGTGGCCTCCTCCACTCGTTCCCCCACAACAGAGGCATCCTGGCATATAGTGTGCCTCAAAAGACTAATCAGCATAGTCATCTTTTTGGAGATATTGTCAAATTGCTACTCCAGAGAACTGATTTTGAAATCTAGGGCTTCCAGAACCGTCGTATGATCTACGGATAAAACTGAGATGGCTTGATGAGCCTGATTGAGATATTCTCCTTGCATACTCATGGCCTTCGCTAAAATTGTCTTCATGTGCCACATTTCCGCCTGCGTACGAACGAATTGAGTTGCCCGAGCGGTAACTGTGTCGGGATCCTGGACCCATTCCATCTCATTTTCTAGCTCATGTTCCTCCAAGTTCTCTTCCTCTTCTCCAACAATTGCTTCCAATTCCTCAATTTTGCACTTCTCCTTCATGGAAGTTCTCATTTCATACACCTCCCGAGAATTCTGCAAGTCTTTATTGGCCAAAGCATTTCAACTACCCTCCCGTGCCATTCTTCTATGGTTGAGAACCAAGACACGAAACCTTCTGAGAACACACTTGCAACTATGCTGATTTCTGTTGGAGAGCAGTGCCTTGCTCTTGCATTTGGAGTTTGCAATTATAGAGGAGGGAAACCATGAATCTCTTGAGGCTTCCCATCTCGTCCACTCATGATCGCACGTCCATTCATAATAACTGCTGCTCTGGTTTTCACATTTTTGTTGATAAGCCGAATCCTTATTTTTAAGTCTGCCACACTTGAAACATTTCGTTGAGTGCCAAGTGTCTTCTTTAATGTTTTGATGCTGGCGGTGCCCATAATTTTTGTTCGTTGCACTCCTTGGACCAATCACTACATGCTTGTAAATTGAATTCCACTTCCTTCCTTATACTCCTTTAGTCTGCCAACCACTTATCCTCACGTCCCTTTGATTGGGTGGTGTCATTCTCCACATAATGGGAAGATCCTCGTACCCCTTAGCCTCTTATTTCGTTAAATGATGTCTTGCCTCAAAAGAAGAGTGCACATGTTTCTTAGCTCTGTGCATGTGATTTCCTGCCAACAGTTGTCTAAGTTAGTAGAGGGATTATCAATTCCATAATTCGCCAAGTGATCTGCCACTGTATTAGCCTTGTGTCTAACTGCCTGAAAAATTAAACCATCCAGGCAAGATACGTGTTCTGCAATGATCTATGTTACCTTGGCAAGCCTCCAGTGCCGAGTGACTTTACTTGTTTTGGCCCCTGTATACAATCTCCTTGCTGCTGTAACCGCCAGTTGAGAGTCCCCTTCCACCACGGTGGCTCCCGCTTTCAGTCTTCTGAGAATTTTCAAACCTTACTCCAGTGCTGCAAATTCCATTTCATTGTTATTTCCCTCACCGAGTGCTTGACTAGAAATGTGTTGAATTCCACCTTTACTATCCCTAAGAACACCTCCAATGCCAGCAGGTCCTGATTTCCCCTAGAGGCTCCATCAAAATTGAGTTTGAGGAAGCTTGTTGGTGGTAGAATCCAGGAATTCAGACTGGTATTTATCTCTTGTCGACGATTCAAAGAAGACGCGAAGGTTCCCATGTCAATGTCAAAAGCTTTCAGAATCTGTAAGTTCGAACCATAGATGTTTTTGTCCTGTTCTATTTTTCCTTTGGCAAGAACGGTTTGCTTGATATTTTGAAGAATTGTATCTTTTATGTGGTTTATGCCTCTAATTTCATTTAGGAAAACTCTCTAGTTTCTTTCTTTCCATATTGTCCATGCTATGAACCCTGGTACGAGTTTCCAAATGGTATTAACCAATTGGGTATTGGAGAAATTAACACTCCAATTGTCGATTGTTTCTTGAATTGAATTCCTAACCCGATCCGTCCTTTGAAGAATGGTTTCCACCCATTTCCATATACTATCTGCCCAATCACAGGTGTTGAAGAGGTGATTCATGTTTTCCTCTTCCGTTCCACACATGGGGTAACCAGAAGGACCTATGAATCCTTTTTTCCGGAGATTCTCCCAAGTTAACGTTTTTCTCTGCATTAGGAGCCATAGGAATGTTTTGATCTTCAGCCAAAGTTGTGCGTCCCAAACTTTGCTATGCCATTTGACTTTTTCTTCATGCGCAACATCTTCAATGTGTGTTTTGGCTTCTCTAAGTATGAAGTTACCTCCTTCAAGATTTCCCTAGCATAATTGGTCACTGTCCCCTGCTTTCCTTATCCTTCTCTTGGCTAGCTGAGTTCGCAGGTCCTCTAAACCGTTGTTTACTTTGGTTAGAAGATCTATCTCATTGAATAACCAATTTCTCCACACTTGGTCACTTTCATTAGGTTTCCAATACTGATTAACTGTGGTTCTCCCTAGCTCTTGGTTGCTTCTTTGGATATCAAAGGATTCAGGCCTTTCTAGCTTGGGGAGTTGTTGCCATGCATCTTCCTAGAAAAGGGTTGTTTTTCCATCATGAATTTCCCAAAAACTTTGCTCCTGGATTATGTGCTGGTTATTTCTCGCTAGGTTCCAAATTGGTGAGCCTGATTGTCTTACATTTGGATTAAGTTCTGCAATCTGTGATTTTGCGCATAATTTTCTTTCCAATGTTTGGCCCAGGTTAATTTAGGTTCTTTCAGCCACCTCCACCATAATTTTTCCCCACAGGCCTAGTTAACCGTGGATGGGTCTTGCAGGTTTAGCCCTCCCAAATGTTTAAGTTTGCATAGCTTATTCCACACCATTAGCGACCATTTCTTCTTCTCTAAATTACCTGACCAGAGAAAGGCCCTTTGGATGACCCTTATCTTCTGCAGTACTCCATTGGGAGCTGGAAGAATGGAAAGCATGTATTGTGGAATGGCCTGGAGGACTGCTTTGGTTAAGACCAATCTTCTTGTGAAGTTGAGGGCTCTATGGGTCCAATGCTGACATCTTTTTTCCAGGCTTGCCAAAATCTTTTCCCAGTGCGATTTTTGCCACGGCTTGTCTGTTAATGGAACTCCTAGGTATCTCGAGGGGAGGCTACTCCTTCTAAAGCCTAGGATGGTGGAAAGATTTTTTTGAACATATATGTGAGTATTGAAAAAGAAGATAGAAGATTTTGAGAGATTTAGTTCCATACCTAAGGCCCTGCTGAAGAGATTGAGAAGACTTTTGTAACCCAAGGCTTCTTTAATCGAGGGAGTGCCATGCAACATCTATCATCAACAAATTGTTGGTGAATAGTTGCTGGAATTGAGGGCAGGGGCTGAAGTCCTTCAATAACACCTTCCTCTTTAGCTTTATGGATTAGTCTGCTTAAACCTTCCATTAAAATCACAAAAAGGAAGGGGGATAAAGGATCCCCCTGCCATAGACCTTGTGAAGGAGAGAACTGGGTAGTCAGGGCTCCATTAACCAGTATTGAAATTTAGTGGATTTGACCAAAGCTAGGATCCAAACTATCCATTGTTCAGCAAAGCCAAAGGCTTTCAACATTTCTTCCAGTTAGTGCCAGTTAACCTTATCATATGCCTTTGATAGGTCTAGTTGCATCATAACCTACTTTCTTCCATGTTTGAAGTGTGTGAATCATCTCTTGTGCTAGTAAGATGTTGTCCAAAATCTGTCTCCCCTCTACATAGCCTGATTGCTCTTCTGATATAATTCCTAGAAGTATGGGTTTCATTCTATTGGCTATTACTTTGGAAATAATCTTGTATAAGACATTGCATAGCGCAATTGGACGAAACTTTGAGGGTGTGTTAGCTTCCTCCTCCTTTGGAATAAGGGCAAGGAAGGTAGAATTAAGGGACTTGAGGATTGAAGCTGAGCGCCGAGAATCCTCTACTGCCTCCCAGGCTTCTGTTTTGACTATCTCCCAACAAGCTTTGTAAAAGTTGATGGTGAATCCATCAGGCCCAGGTGCTTTATCATTAGGCATTTCTTTTACGGTCTCTTCCACCTCTTCCAGGGTAATTTCCCAAGTTAAAGCCAAGTTTTGCTCCTCCGTAATTAGCTTGGAGGTGGATGAAGTAAGTTCATCAATGGCCTCCATTCTGTCAATCCTAGGTTCTTGAGTTATTATACTAAAATGCATAGTAAGAAGGTTGGAGATCTCTTGATGTGTCTGTATCGTGGCTCCCTGTTCATCTTTAAGGCTTAGAATTTTGTTGGCTCCTCTGTGGTCCATTGCTGATCTATGGAAGAATTTCGTGTTCTGTTCTCCTTCCTTAAGCCATTGAACTCGAGATTTTTGCTTCCAAAGTGTTTCCTCCTATTGGCAACATAGTTTCCAGTCTTGCATAAGAATCTTTTCCTTGTTCACAGTTTCTTGGTTTATGTTCCCTTGATTCCATTATTCATGTATATGCTCTAATTGCTCCTCTAGTTTCTTTTTTTCTTTGAATATATTCCCAAAGAATTCTTGATTCCATATTTTGATTTTGGCTATAATGTGTTTTATCTTACCCTGTAACCGATACATTTCGGTACCTTTAATACCCAAAGGTTCTTTCCACCATCGTTCAATTTTTTGAATGAACTCAGGATGAATGAGCCAGATTTTTTCAAACCTAAAAGGTTTATTTCTAGGAGTGCCATGTATTGCTATAGTCAATGTGATGGGCTAGTGGTCTGACCCTCCACTAGGAAGAATATCTGATTCCACAATGATTTCTTCCATCAGTATGCCTTCTGTTACTAAAAATCTATCTAGACGAGAGGCTATTTTCTTTTCCCCTCCTCTTTTGTTTTTCCATGTGAAAACACCACTTTTGGGGAAGACATCCACTAGATTAGCCGACTTAATAAAGTCTAGGAAAGCTTTAGAGTCTTTGTTGAGTTTCCTTATACCTCCTCTCTTTTCCGTGACTGTGGTGATCATGTTGAAATCACCTCCAAAGATCGCCTTAGCTTGGGGATGTCTTAGCTTCAGGTTAAGCAGAGTTATCAAAATTAGAAGCTTATCCTCTAGCTTCTGGGGGCCATAGACATTGGTACAAAGATAAGTCTCAAAGTTTCCTATTACTTGAACTTTTATAGCTATGTAGGATCTAGCTGTCTCAGAGGAAAGGAGTTGTATTACTTTTGGATTCCACAGAATGATCAGGCCTTCCTCCCATCCATTGCTATTTGTCTCCAAGTATTCCATGCACTTACTTAGTTTTTTGCTGATACTGATTACCGTGCTTCTTGAGCATTTAGTTTACTGCACAAACACTATGTCTGGTTGTTCCTTTTGGACCTTATTCTTTAATAGACACTATTTTGCTTGGCTGTTTAGCCCTCTAGCATTCCAAGATAGAACTTTCATTTTAAATAGAGTTTAAAAGGTTAGTGAAAAAGCCTCTAGGGCTTTCATCTTACCGGAATTTAAGAGCATTTGTCCTAGTTCTTGTAATGCCTCGTTGTTGGTCCTTCTTCCTCTCTTTTTTCGATGCTTGTAACTTGTGGAGGTTTGATGCAATCCCTGTGTATAGACCCCAAGCCCTTTAACTGTACCCAAGCTCTTGCTTTGCAACTCCATCTCTGCCCTTTGCCATGCTATGAGTATGTCATTAATTCTCTTTATCTCCTCTTCCGATATGTGTTCCATTCCTTTCTTTTTCCAGTTCTCAACCATGTTTGGTAGATCCATACCTTCTTTCTCTAGTATATCGCTTAATTCCATATCTTCACTCTCGGATTCTCTGGTGAACATTTATGAGTCTTCTTCAACCCCCTCTGTTGTTTCTCGAACCTGGGGAATGATACTCAAAGGGTTCATCTCCGGTTCTTTCAAATTTGGCACTATTGTAGATCTGCTTATTTTCACGGTTTCTTATTCTTTAATGTTGTCCTCTGATTCCGTCTCAGTTTCCAAGACTTCGAAAGCATTGCTCATATTTCCTTGTGAAGTGCTTGCCTTGGTTTGGTATTTTCTATTTGCTCTCTGTTTGGCTTTCGTTCTGGTGAAGATTTCCTTGTTCTTCTCTCCTTTGCCATCCTTGTGATCCCCTACTACCTTGTTCAGTGGGCATTCTCTGATTAAATGACCATGCTCATGACATTTCTTGCAACAGAATGGGATTTTCTCATAGTCTATGGCTTGGAAATAATCCTCATCTCTGTATTCTAGCCACAGGCCCTCATGCAAAGCTCCCGACACATCCTTTTCCACGCAGATTCTGGCACAAGAGGTATACCTTTTTTGCAATGTCGCTTCTGAGGCCTTGATGTAGGTCCCTAGCTTATTACCTATTTGTTCTAGAGATACATGTCCCCAATAATCAATCAATAGGGAAAAGAGTCGTATCCAAACTGGGACCTGCTTGAAGGTTTCCTTTTCAAGTATGAAGTTGGGTTTACATGGCCTTATGTATAGACCTGCGGAGGCAAAGAAATAAGGCCCTCCATCGAATATCTAGTCCTTGTCTTCTAAATTAGAAAAAACAACAGTAAAGAAACCCTTAGCTCCTAAGTGTAATCTTACATCTCCTCTGGGTTTCCACTATTGCTTTATCCACTGACACAGAGCCCATTCTGTTGGCCAGAACCCCATGAACCTGCATATCACCGCATGTTCGACCATATGATCCTAATATGACTAAATCTCAGGATCCGATATCACAACCCTTAGGGTTTCTGCAGCTTTGGGCTTACACGGACCCTGGTTCTTTTTTCTGTTGGGTGTTGACATCGTTCCCCCTTGTTCCTCTTTATCCTGACTTAGAACCTCTTCCTCTGCTCCTGCTTGCTCCTTCTCCTATTTTTTTCCATGAGAGAAATGTCCTTGGGTTGGATTCGTGCTATCTCTACTCTCTGTTCTTTTGCTTTCTTCCTTTTCCTTCAGTTTTTTAGTATTATTACCTTCATTGCCTTTCTTCTCCTTGCTGGTTGGATTTTCCTAATCTGACTTATCATAACGTGCTATCTGCACCCCATCCTGTGTTGTCGTCTTGTTCATCATTATTTGTTTGTATGATGGGGTCCCATTGGACCCCGCATTTTCCATTTGTCGGGTCAGAGTTTACCCCCTTCTGTGGAGCTCTGCCGCTCTGGCCCTGTTCTTCTCCAGAGTTAGTACCTCGATCTGTTGAATCCGTGAGCTTCAAACCCTCGTTTCCACCAGTTCTTTTGGCCACACAGTCCATCATGACAAGCTTTCAGAATGTCAAATATTTCATCTTCGCGGACGCATCTTCTGATCTGCATATCTGCCCCTGTATTAAATAGGTAGCCTCCAATCCAAGAAAATCGGGTACTACGTTGCGCAATCTATTTTCATTCATTGGGGGTTAGATGCTTTGGTAATTTACCTACTGCTAAATAATTTGCAACATCAACATACCAGGGTGTCTTGACAGTAACAACAAACAAATGTTCATCTGGGAATTGATCTTCGACTATTGCTGTGTCTGCTGGCTTCGACATTCATGAGAGAAAATTAGCTACAAGATTCTCTTTCCCAGGTCGATATTTTATTGTGATGTCAAATTCTTGCATTAAAATCAACCATCTTGTTACTCTACTGTTTGTAACAGGTTTATTTGCTAAGTATTTTATGGCAGAGTGATCTATATATAAAACAACAGGATATCCAGTGATGTAGTG
Organism: Pinus taeda; assembly: GCA_000404065.3. Taxonomy (NCBI): domain Eukaryota; kingdom Viridiplantae; phylum Streptophyta; class Pinopsida; order Pinales; family Pinaceae; genus Pinus; species Pinus taeda. The sequence continues at coordinate 61,931 of APFE031361139.1, read as the reverse complement.
CCTAAATTTATTTACAACATGTATTACAGCTAAAAACTCTTTTTTAGTTACGATATAGTTTAGTTCAACAGGAGATAAATTCTTGCTAATATAATAAATTGCATATGGTTTTTTATCTTCTTCCTGTCCAAGGATTGCTCCAATCGCTGTGTCTGAAGCATCAGATGAAATTTGAAATGGCATATCCCAATTTTGGCCTCTGAGCACTGGGGCTGTTGACACAAGCTTTTTCAAATCCTCAAAAGCACGGTCACATTTATATGTCCAAATAAAATCAAAATTCCTTGTCAATGTGTATAAAGGTGCAACTATTTGAGAAAAATGCTCTATGA
>APFE031361139.1:41556-59944 GCA_000404065.3 Pinus taeda | reverse complement strand
TCCATCCTAGATGAATCTTTGTTCTTGCAGGACGTTTGTTTTTGAAGCATCTGTTTGAAGAATGACTGGTTTTATGACAGTGCTTACATGGATGAAGATCAAAATAGTGATATTTCAAATGGCCAACTCGGTCACAGTGTTGGCATTTCACAATCTGTTGTTGTTGTTGTTGCTGTGGAAGAGGGGCAGAGTCTGGAACAGCTGGAGCTGAACTGTCGTGAAGAGCAGGTGAACTGTCATGGATGAATCCAACACTCTAAAACTGAATGGGTTTTGAGTAGTCTGGAATATGAAAGGACAAGTCCTTGTCATAACCAAGACCAACTCTGTGCTTGTTGTGGACAAGTTGTTCCCAAGGTCTGATGATGGGCTTGGGAAGTGCAGACTGAGTTTTTGCATCTGCATGTAACCTTGCTGCTTTGTTTGGTACTAAATCTGAATGAACTGTAACACGCTGCTGATGGGTGGTTGTCTCAATGTTCTGAACAAAAACAGGTTCATAATGGTGTCTATTTTGATGTAGCTCTTCTTGTTGTAGTTGTGATTCAAGTTGTAAAAAATCTATCTTTTCCTGTGCATTTTGTAGACATGTCTGAATTTCTGAAAGAGATCCTTTGCTGATCTGTAATGTGTCATCAACAGTAGATTGTATAAGAGTTTTCATGAACTCTAATACTTCACTGATTCTGGCCATTTTTCTTCAATGTCACTTAAAAACTGATCACGACTATTACTTAATGCAGAAAAGTAATATCCATGTACAGTACACAACAATATCTTGTATAAATGTGCAGCAAATGCTCAATGTGCAACAAGAAGAAACAGGTAGAATTCGAAGATGCTGAAACCGGATCAACTTGAATTGCTTTACAGTAGGCTAAGAAAGTCTTGAAGCATATCAGAAAGCAACCTAAGTATTCATTCAACACTATAATTCTTCCTTTCTCAAAATTTGCAACGAGTCAACAAACTAGATAATGCAGATTGGTTCTTATTGAAAAATTTTATATCTCAACACCTGATATAGTCATATAATCTCAGTAATAGCATCTACAATAGACCAAGTTTTGGCACCCAATTTTGTTAGCTCATCAAAATTGTCTCTTGAATATAAGTCTTATAACGTATCAAAAAACTGCAGCAATGTCTCTCAAGCAGTTCCTTTTAAAGCTGAAGTAAGTCTTCCACCTCCAGCTATTGCAAGTACAGTTAAAAAAAAAACACTGGTAGCAAAGAGAATTGTTCGAAATAAAACTAGTGAGCTTGATGTCAAAAAGCTTACAACTAAGCCAAAAGAAGGATCTTTATGATCAACAAACTAGAAGAACTTGCATCTACTACAGCAGTACGGGATGCCTCTTGCCCTTCTCGGTTCACATACATGGAGAATAATTCCAATTTAAACTCAAATGGTGGAGCACATATTTCTGTCATGTTCCTCTTGTAGCTGGAGCAGCGTTTTTAGCATGGACATTTTCCACACGAGATATTCAGGAACACACTAGTGTTATTAAAACGGTGTCTCTTTGATGTTATGCGAGAAGTTATACGGTCGCTATTACTGATAGACTGTTGTAACAATTAGACTTCAATGCCGGGTAAATACAAGACTGTGTTAACAATCATATCACGCAACGTTCAAGCCAGTCTTAAAAATAAAAAATAAAAATAGCTAACTGAATATTTATACATATGTTGCATACAACATTCCCGGGGGAAAATTTCCCAACCTGCATAAAACCAGCTTTACAGCCTTCTGATACCATGCCTGAAGCGGCCATGTGGAAACATCAGTCTCAGACTAATACAGACAAAAACAGTACTGTATATGCCAGTCTCAAGCTCGGGTCCGTTTAGTGCTGCTACTGCAACACGGGCGTTTGTATTGTTAAATTTTTTTTTTTTTTTCAAAAACAAACTTCATAAAGATATAAGATGTTTTCAACGCGACTTCAAAAGATATTGCCTTTCAAAATTTACAAAGGGCTTTCACAAAAAAAGTTATCCACTTCAACTTTGCATGTTAGACCTTCAACGAATTGCGTTGGTCACTTGTCACTGCTACTCTTGATTCATGTAACGGATCGAAAAAATGTCTGGGGAATCTCTTAATGTGACCGAACTCTCTCCTTCAGGATTAAAAACTTCCACACTCTGTACACAGTGCAGATTTATCTGACTGGCAGAATGCAAACTGCGGCTCCAGTTCACCAAATTTCGTATCGTAAATACTTGCAGTGTCAAAGTGCCGATAACCTACCTTGAAGGCAGTAGCAACAGCTCTGCTTAAATCATCTTTGTTCTGAGGCAAGAAAGCAGTACCAGCGCCAATCAATGGGATTTGAAATCTTGAATTCAGTTGTGCAACTACACCTAACATCTCCATATTCACAACGAACAAAGGGGAGTTGGAAAATAAAATGAGGTTTCATCACGACTTATAATATCAGGCCGAGTTTCACCAGAGAGTTTAGTATCCAACATGACTAATAAAATATATAACTCACGGTGCAGTGCCATCCACTTTGGTGAATGTTCCCATACCTTCAATAATAACTTCAAAAAAGAAAGAAATAATAACTTCTAAGAGCGACAAGCGAATAAGCTTATTGTTGTCTCCTTCGAAATAGCAAGGAAAAGACCTAGCTGGGAAACCTAACCAGCAGATCTTATTGCAGCCATACCTACAACTCCACGTCGAAATTGAATAGCTTCTTGTATGCGCATTCAACGTAAGGAACCTGCAAATTCCCCTTCCTTACCGACAGACGAGAGAAGAGACATGTCCTTAGAGAGTGTGCTGAGCTTAGCTGCTATTGGGTGCTGCCCTTACTCACCGATACCATGTTTCGTACCGAACTGTCCACCTTCATTCGTGTGGTCTGCCACAACACGGACCTGCTAGAAACACCTTTGTAGCTCGCCTAAACCCTTCCATTGAACTCCTCAGTCTTCCAAGTCTGTGAGCAGACAGAGAATAAGAAACTCTTCAAAACAGCACGCCGACTTCTCCACGCAAAACAGCACAGCGACACTCTACAAATTGCAAACTTGTTTTGATACCAGAAGCAGCATCAGGGCGTAGAGCATAAGCTCTAACCTCCTCCCAAGTTATTTTTCACTACAACTTACAAGGCCGAGTGGCGTCTCTTCTTTCAAGCACGCAACTACACCTGCATAATATCATTAACAGATGAAGGAAGTCGAGTGGATACAAAAAAATCATAAATATGTCAGGGCAGCGCAGCAGCAACAGGAGGAGCAACGTTTTATGAAAACGCATCTGATAACATGTCATATTCACAGCGTATACAGAAAAATCATAAATATGTCAGGGCAGATGCGTTATGGCAGAGGCAGTGCAGGTGTGGCAGACAGAGCGCAGGTAATGAAGGCTAGGCCAGCGCTATTCAAGGCAGCTCAGACCAGTTGCTCAGGGAATAACAACATCTCATTTTTTTTTTTAACTAAAGGATGAACCTTGAGAAAGAAAACAGGCCACACATCATGGCTCTGATACCATGTTAAACACAAATGGTGAGCGAGAACAAAATAGTAAAGATAAAACATGCAATACATTTTTTATTCATAAATGATGTATATTTATGGTACATTATGTGACCGTTGGGATTCACATCCCAAGGTCCCTTGGACTGCTTTGTCCATTCGGCTTCCACACTAACCCATTGAGGATTAGGTGTCCAACATTTCACAATATCTTTCAGGTGAGGGTTGAGTCTCTGTTGGGGTTGGCGAATGGGTCTAGCATCCTTTTTGTATAAATGTGGTGCGTACACAGCTAGGGATCAATTCCCTTCATGTATGGATAATCCCAGGCAAAAGCTTCTTTGTATTTTCTCAGTAGTTGGACCAACTTTTCTTCTTGTTCAGGAGTTAGGTTTTTGTTAATGTTCAAGGTTTTTCCTGGCTCGATCTCTATAGTTTTTCGCTTTGAAACAGAGGTAGTGGGTATTGATTGATCATGAGTGTCTTTGTGGGGATCTTCTTCTAGTTCATTGTCAAATGCTACCTCTATCATGTGACATTGTACATGGGATCTGGATTCAGATTGGTTAATGAAGTTGTTAATAATGTCATCCTCTATTTTGTCTTTAAAATCGAGGACATCTTCTATGGTTAATGGGGACCTAATGTTTTCTGTGAGATATGATGCAGGTTGTTTGTTAGTTTTCATTATTGTTAAACTTGGTTGGGCTGGAGGGTATAGAGCTAGATTCTTGATATTAATCCCTCTAGTTATAGTCATACTACCTTGCCAGCAGCCAATGTAAGCATCGACAGTCGCTAGCCAAGGTCTACCTAAGATTAAAGGGTGTCCATCGAGTCGGTTTTTGGGTTTGATTATTAGAAAGTCGGCAGGGTATTCCCAAAAATCTACATATACCATGACATCGTGTAGTGTACCTGCTAGCCTGACTATCGATCGGTTAGCCAGTTCCAATAGGGTGGTAGTTGGTTCTATTGATGTAATGCCAAGTTTTTGACAAGTGGTGGTTGTTAAAATATTAGTTGTAGCCCCTAAATCAACTAGGGCATTTGAAAAGGTTTGTCCATTGATTTGCACCGTCACTATAGGATTCCCTGGGTCTTCATATTTGACAGGTGCTTCTCTTCCTGATAGTAGATCAGATAGGGTGCTGACTACTTAGACGGTTGGATTAATTGTTATTCTCCTCTTTGGCTTTCTTATACATAGCTCTTTGATAATTTTTGCATATATTGGAAATCTTGGATTGCTTGGAGGAGTGGGATCTTTATACACAAATTTCTTAGTTCTCCCAGAAGATCAAAGTTAGGATGTTCAATTGGGCGCGGTATGATTAGTCATTTTGGGAATGGGGGAGAAGACGTGGTTTCCTGGTTGTGAGTTTGTTTTCTGACCACATCCTCTTCTTGTAGTAGTTGTTCTACAGGTAATGGATTTTCAAATTGAGCATTTTTATCTCCCTCAGTTTCTACTAGTTCTACGATGGCTCAGAATCCATGGAATAGTCCTGATGCAGTCACTATGCCTGCACCATTACATCCATTGCTAGATTCTCCTGAAAAATGGTTGCTGAAATTTAATCCAAATGCTGGAACACTAGCCGAAGAACATATTAACAATTTTATGTTATCAGTTAATTTAAAAGGAGTGACACAGGAAGATGTTGTCGTTAGGATTTTCCCTTATACTTTACAAGGATCAGCTGGGTCTTGGTATTTTTCCCTACCCTCTAGATCCATTACCAACTGGAACATTTTTGAAGAACAGTTTCTCACTAAGTATGGCGATGATAGATCTTTAGCGACACTAATCAACGATCTTTCAAATCTTAGGATAGAATCTAGAGAACCTATCAAGGAATTCTACTCGCGATTCAATAAACTCTTGAATAAGATTCCAACCGACTCTAAACCAAGTGAGCAAATCAGAAGCGAATGGTATATAACAGCCCTACCTTCAAATATAGCCATTTTTGTAGATAGAGCTACAAAACCAACTTTAGTTGAAAACATGAAAGAGGCGCTTGTTGTAGAGAAACGCATTATTGCTTTAGAAAAGAAAGTTGCTCTTGAAGATAGAAAATCCAAAAAAGTTTCTTTTAAAGATAATTCAAAGAAGAAGACCCCTAAAGATCCATATGATATGGAGGGTCTACAAAATGTCCTCAAGACTATGTCAAATGAAATGGTTGAAATCAAAAAACAAGTAGCTGAAACTTCAACAAAGAGGCCATTTAGAAATTTTAAGAAACCTGAGTCAAAACCACCAAATGCTATTTCTAATGCAGACTCAGATCCTGAAGAGGAAGAAGAAGATGAAACAGTCTTGCCATCCGAGGAACCTGAAGAAGAAGAGATTGTTGAATGCCATGGGATGTGGGACTTCATTTTACCTAACTCCGATACAAAAAATGAACAAGAAGCTTTCCCTGTGACTACCAGGAGTAAAGGTACTCATGAACCTGTTCAGTCAATTTCAAAGAAAAGGAGTGCAGGTACCACTACTACAAAAGAAAAGGTTCCCACAAAGAAATCTGCGGCGATAACATCCCAAAATCAACCATCATCCTCAAACATACCCTCAACATCTAAGACGTTGGTAGTATCGAATTCAATGGATTACAATATTATCGATGATATGAAGAAGACAAAGGCAAACATTACTATGTTTGAACTTAGCAAACTCAAACATCAGTAGAAATTACTTCTTAAGGAACTAAATGCAGTACCTTCTTCACCTCTTCCTAATATTGTGTTCTCCAAAGCTGCAAATGATTCAGGTCAACCACCTCCTGGTAGAGTAGAAGCTACTAATGCAGTTTTAATTGGAGACAGATCAAATTCTCTTACTCCCCCTTTTCTCTTGACCTATGAGATCTATAATAAAAATCTACACAACTCTTTGATTGACTCAGGGGCATCCTCTAACATAATGCCAGCTTCAGTTTGTTCCAAACTGAACATTGAACCCCAAAAGTCTGCAATTCATATTGTACAGTTAGATAGAACCAAGGTCCAGGTTTTAGGGGAAATTAACTCCGTAACTATTAGGTTATCAGCTGATCCACAAGTGGTTCATAGAATTGCTATTTTAATTGTCGATATACCTAAATTTTATGGTTTAATTTTGAGTAGGGATTGGTCTGAGAAACTCCACGGTTATATTTCTACCAATTGGTCCCATATGTGGCTACCCTATAAAGGAAAGCCAAATCAGATAAAAATTGATTGGGAGAAACATATGACCCATACTATCACTGAATTTGAACAGGAGAATCAACCAATAGCATTCAATAACAATATTTTGGGGAATTATTCATCCGAATCATTCTTTGGCAATTTTCCTGCCCAACCATCGCCTTTCTCAGTAAATAATTTCACATCCCAAATTGAAATTTTTTCACAAATTGATAGATCAAGATGTGTCAATATTGTTGAGGAAATAGTAAATAAAATTGTTGATAATTCTTTATTTTGGTCACTATACTTTGATGGGTCTAAATCTAGTGAAGGTGCAGGAGCAGGGTGTATTTTAGTTAGCCGTCAAGGAGAAAAAACTATGTTATCATGTAGATTGGAATTTGAATGCACAAATAATACGGCTGAATATGAGGCCTTAGTTCAAGGACTCTATAAAGCATTGGTCTTAAAGTTCAATATTTGAAAGCATTTGGTGATTTAGAAATTGTCGTAAAACAAGTTAAAAATATAATTCACTGTCTTTCTATTCATATCAAACACTATCAGTCTTTGGTGCAAGAACTCATATCTCAATTTTTAGCATTCAATATTTCTCCTATCCCTAGATCCCAGAATGCAGCACCAAACTTGCTAGCTAATGTTGCTTCTAAACTCCTACCTTCCGAAGATTACAGCCCAGACAGATTTTCAGTAGAGTTAATTTTTAGACCATCAATTCCCGACAATGTCACCAATTGGCGAGTGTTCAGTCATGATGAAGACATTTTAAATTTCTTGACTTCCGACAAGTCCTATGATGATCAAATCATTGATGAAAGTGATCATGACCTTCAAATGAAGGAAAAGAAAGAAGAAAACTCAATACCAAAACCAGTGGTTAAGCTAGAAGATCTTTATGATATTAAAGACAGGTTTAAACAGGTGACCAATTCAAAGCTCTAGAGTTCTACTTTAAGATTTGAATTGATAAACCTAGGTACTGAGGAAAACCCTCATAACATCAATTTGGGATTAGGACTTTCTTTAGAAGAAAGAACAGCATTCATTAGATTATTACGAAAAAATAAATATGTCTTCGCTTGGAAATATGATGATTTGAAAACATACGATGCATCGATCATTCAGCGTACTATTCCAATGCTTTCTGAACAAAAACCAGTCCAACAGAAGTTAAGGAAAATTCATCCTAACCTAGAGAGTCAAATAAAAACCGAACTAAACAAACTCTTGAAGGCTAAGATCATTTTTCCTGTCAGATATTCAAACTGGGTGTCCAATATGGTGCCTATTAGAAAGAAAAACGGTGACATCAGGATTTGCATAGATTTCAGAAATCTTAATAAAGCAAGCCAAAAGGATAACTTCCCTTTACCTACCATGGAGAAGATACTCCATTCAGTAGCTGGTTCTGAGCTAATGTCCTTTTTAGATGGTTTTTCAGGATATAACCATATTTTGGTCCATCCTGATGACAGGCTTAAAACTACCTTCAGAACTAAATGGGGAACTTATGCTTACCAAAAAATGCCTTTTGGACTTATCAATGCAGGAGCTACATCCCAAAGAGAAATGGATATAGCATTCAAAGGATTGATCAATAAAATAGTAGTTGTCTATTTAGATGATATTACTGTATTTTCCAAGAAAAGATCTAATCATTTACATGATTTAAAACAAATCTTTGAACGCTATAGAAGGTATGGTATCTTGATCAATCCAAAAAAGTCATTTTTTGCTCTTAATCAAGGAAAGCTCTTGGGCTTCATTGTTTCAAAAGATGGTATTTATATTGATCTAGATAGAATTAAAGAGATTTCTGATATTCCATTCCCTCATAACAAAAAATCCATGCAGTCACTTTTGGGTCAAATTAACTTTGTTAAACGATTTGTTCCAGATTTTTCCCAGATTATTTTACCATTGCAAACAATGATTAAGAAAAAATCGATGTTTAAATGGGGATCTGCAGAAAAAGAGGCATTTGATTCTATCAAACAATCAATAATTAATGCCCCTGCTTTAAGCACTTCCAATTTTTCAAGTCATTTCATACTGTATACACTCGCATCCACCTCGTCCTATGCAGCAGTGCTGACTCAGATTATTGATCAAAACTTGGAGGCACCAATTTCATTTTACAATTCAAATATTCAAGGTGTTGAACTTAATTATTCAGAAGTTGAAAAGCAAGCCTTTTCTGTGTACAAAGCCGTCAAACACTACATACCCTTCCTCTTAAAAGCTCACACAAAAGTTATAGTTCCTTTTTCAGCAGTGAAACAATTACTAATTCAAAGGGAATTAGGAGAAAGAATGGAAAATTGGGTCACAACATTACAAGAATATGACTTAGAAATCAAACCAGCAAAGATTGTCAGAGTCCAAGGTTTTTGCAGGTTATTAGTAGGAGCATCCAATATTCAAGAACCAGAAGGTACAAAACATACTGAAGAAATCAATCAGATAAGTATCACGGATCCTCAATCACAATATGCAGATCTGATTTTCCATTTAAAAAATGGATATGCACCTTCTAATATTTCCTATAAAAACAAGCATTCCATTAGATTAAAAGCGAAAAACTTCATAATTGTAGATGATGTACTATTTAGGCGAAATTATGATTCAATTCTATTAAGTTGCCTAGAAAAACCTGAAGCGCAAAAAGTTTTGCAGGAACTACATGACGAACCAACAGGAGGACATTTTGGAGCTGATACAACATCACACAAAATCATTCATGCTGGATATTATTGGCCCACCCTGTTCAGAGACACTCATGAATACGTAAGGAAATGCCAAAGTTGTCAAATCTCCAGTGGAAGACAAAGAAAACCAGCTTTCCCTTTGCAATCAGTGAACATTGAACAGCCTTTCGAGCAATGGGGATTGGATATCATTGGGGAAATCACTCCACAGTCATCCAAATAACATAAGTATATCCTTACCGCCACTGATTACTTTACTAAGTGGGTTGAGGCAATTCCTCTGAAGACAACAAACTCAGAGGCAATTATAGAGTTCATAGATCAATTCATTATTACTAGGTTTGGTGTCCCAAGCACTCTTGTTTTTGACAATGCATCTTGTTTCTCTAGAAATTCTATGTTTGAGTTTGCTATCAAAAGAGGGTTTAAATTGAAATATTCTACGAATTACTATCCCCAAGGTAATGGTTTAGCAGAATCCACCTATAAAAATCTTATCAAAATCATTATGCGAACTATTGAGCAGAATCATAAAAACTGGCATAAATCTTTGATATTTGCACTATGGGCTAACAGAATAACACAGAAGGCTTCCATAGGTACTTCTCCATTTAATCTAGTATATGGAAAAGAAGCTATCATACCAACCAATTTAGTACTTCCATCTCTATCTTTAGTGCAGTTTATTGAAGAAAGTCCCTCACCTTCTATTCAACTAAGACATGATCAAATTTTAAAATTAGAAGAAGAAAGGGAAAAAGCTAGAATTATACATGCAAAACATCAACAAATTATCAAGTCATCTTTTGATTCAACTTCATCAAGTTCAAAGCAATTACAAGTTGGTGATCTAGTTTTGAAATGGGACAAAGCCCATGAGGATAAAGGAAAACACACTAAGTTCCAGAAAATGTGGCTCGGACCATTTCAAATCAACAAGAAGATAGGCCCTTCGACTTTAATATTGCAAGATCTATCAGGTAAGAGAGATTCTCTTCCCGTTAATGGCCTTATCTTGAAAAAATTCTTCAATTGAGAAGGTAACCCCTTCTCCCTTTGTAAATATTCAATTTTCAGCAAAATTTATGTTCATAGTTTTTAGGATTATTCAAAAATAAAGTTGTAAGATATCTTCCACTGGCCTTTTCTATATTGAAAAAGTTTCTCAAAAGAAATAGTTTTGATATTTACTTTAAAAAATGGAAACCTTAAACAAAAGGAAAATTTCTAGGAAATTAGGTATATTTAGATTCTGAAACCCCATTTTATTTTTGTAAAATCTTCTCAAGATTTAGAAATGCTGTAAATCATTTTAATGTTTTCAAGTGGCCAAAAAACGGTTATCAATATAAAAATAGAAACCGATTCAATCTTGGCATCTTCAACTCTTACCCTGTCATCCATGTTCTCTTAAGGAGAAAACTATTCATCCCATTAATCAAAGTTTATGATTACTCAGATTGTAATTCTAAAATATATTTGATATAAAAGATAAGGGGTCTTATTACAAGCCTGCTTACCATGATCATTGGGGAATAGTTTAACTGACATTACCAATACTGCATACCAAAACAGGGTAATGGCTTATAATTATAAGACAAGGGGTCTCATCACGAGCCAACTTGTTCAGTTAAATTACAACTAGTGAATGGCATTGTCAAATAGCTGGTGACCAAATCAGGACAATGGCTTTTTATCTTGCAAAATAAGAAAAAAGAAAAGTGATACAAAATATGAAAGTCATATTTTTGGATTCATTCTTTAATTATACTTTGAAATGGATGGGATAATGGACGATTAAATGGTTAAAAGGTATCACTGTCAAGACTATAGACGTTTGCTGGCAGCAGAGGCTCTACCTATGACAAAGGAGTCATTATAAAGCTAAGTTGGAAAAGTTCTTTGTTTTATCATTATCAACCAATTAATTAAGGCTAATTTAAAACTTAGAATGTATTTAATTTTAACAAGAGAAGAAAATAGCAGAAATAGTTATTATTATATTCAGAATTTATATATACCTAGTTATATTAGAATTCTCCTCTTAGATAAGATTTCTATATAAAGAAAGCTTAAGTATTTCAACATTTTTCAGAGATAACTATTTCTCCCAGTGAATCGCCAATTGTTGTGTTTTACAACAACCCCCCATTTCATAAAAATTTTCTTTCTAACTATAATATGAAATAGGTCTCTTTTAAACATATATGTGTGAATAAATTGGTATCAACTCATCATTAGAAAATTCTTAATCAAAAGGTCCAAAGGAAACATAATATTATAAACCTTTTGAACAATAATGAAATCGGTCTTATGAATAAATATAAAATTCTTTATTATTGCGATAAAGCGATTGCAAGATCGCATATCACAACGATGAAGAAAACATAATATAAAGACCCATTGACTTACCTCGATCCGAAAAGTGAATTACTATCGGTTATCGGGAAAGGCGAGCAGCAAATATAACAAAAGGCCCTCCCATATATCTTCGTTGTGATATCGCTATCGACAATCAGGGGATATAACGCAGTGCAACTTAAAGACATCTTTAAAGCTCCCGATGCGATAAGCCGTATCGCTATCGGGGATTGGCGATTTTTGCAATAACATAATTATTACGACCCAAGCTCATCCCCGATTGCAATCCGATAAATCAAGGCGCGAGTTTCAAAATAGATTTAAAAGGTTTGCATGCATTATTTTGGATTATTATTAAAAGCCTTCTCGTTCCCGATAGCGATTTACTTGTGATTATCCACCAAAAAACTCAAGCCATGCTTGAATGAATCATTCGGCATATAAATGATATGATGATTATTTAAAACTCCTTTACCATGATTGACAGGTTAAGCGGCCAATTAATGAAGCAATTATGCCGAGATCTTCCCTGAGATTGTATCTGCGGCAGTATCATTTTAATCCTTCATTATTCGCTAATTCTTTCATATTGGCTCACATTACCTATTCTCTATATCACGTTCATTTTATTCCTTGCGCAGACCTTGGCCGAAACAACAAGTTCAGACCAAATGGGAAAGAAATCCAAGATATTCGCGGCATCAGCGGCTCCCGCAGTAACAGTGCAATCCACCACTGATCCAGGACCAAGCTAAAAGGGATTGATTTCAGACCCTACGTATCTTGGCCTTGGAAACACAAGTTGGCAAAGCATATATAATTTAATTGAAGCAGAGGAGCTTGAGACAGTATCAGTACAAGCTGCCGCAGATTCAACTAGAAAATCAGAGGCTTCCTTGAAAGATTTAGCTGACTCATATCTACATGGAATAGCAGCTCGTGAAAAGATTCTTCCATACACTGATGTAGTGCAATGGGCAGTATAGGAGATCCTGGTTTTAAACAGAACATTTTGCATAGTTGACGAAAGGCACAAACATGAATCTTCAGGTAAGTACTTTGTAGATTCATTATGTTCTCCTTACTGTTATGCCGGGGCAATGATGGGTAGAATTTGGGGATTACATGATTCTGCAAAATTCACTATTGAAATGGTTCCTTTAATGGAAGCGGCAGTTAACAGTGAAGTAATGGATTGGGGAAATATATTGTTAGATAAATTAGCCACTGCAATTCTTGAGTTTAGAGCAAAAACTCGTGTGACCGATAGGTCTATTCCTCTGTTTTATTTTAGTGCTTATATTTTAGATACTCTTTGTTTCAATTTTGAATTTCCTATACTAGGGTGGAGATGGACTTCACAAGACCCCATACCGATTCACATTTATCACAAAAAGCTATGGAAGGCGCACTATAAGGACCACTTGTACCAAATCTGTAATGGTTTTATGTTGCCTATTTACTATGCCATTTTTGATAAGCCTACCCCAAAGATTTCTTCGGAAGCAGAGATTGACCTAACCACTGTAGGAAATTGGTTTGGGGAAGATAAGTTCACATACATAAGGGTTTTTGGTAGCCTTGCAAGACCTTATGTCCTTCCTCTGTACATACCTGACAAGCTGTTAGCCCAAGAATTGACCTATCAAATTACAACCGCAAGAACATCCAAGACTCTTAGGACTTCAAAAAAGCAGGCTTGACCTACTTTTCCTTTGAGATGCAGTGTTTATACTTTGCACAACTACAAGCATGCGGAGAAGGAGGCAGAGAAAATAAATATGCTTAATCTTGCAACCATTCCTAATAGGCAATTCGATCCAAGGAAAGTTGCCTATACCGTGCTTGAACAAGCCAAACTTACAAGGTTTGATCATGAAAAAAACGATTTTGATGACCTGTTTTCTTCGGCAGAATCATTATTCCAAGTACAAATGCTAGCCAAAATGAGATATAACGATGAAAGGCTAGTAGAATTCAATAAGCTCAAAGAACAGAGGTTGCAAACTCTACCTCTGGACTTATTAGCTACTACCCCGACAACACAATCGAGCGAGCCTGAACAACAAATTATTGACAAACCTCCTGCTGTAGGAAAAATTCTCAAAAGAGGAAAAGAACAAGAACAAGAGAAAGAACAGGAGAAAGAATAGGAGAAAGAGCAGAAAAAAGAACAGGACAAGGGCAGCAATGTGGATACTCAGATTGATCCTAAACTACTCCAAGAATGGCAGAAATTTGACTCTATTATAAGAAATGTGGAAGGTCCAAAAGGTGCCAATACACCCAAAGTAACAGATGGACAAGATACAACGTCAACAACGGTTCCGAATGAAGGAACTAGCGGCCTACCCCCTAACACGGATTTAGAAATGATTCCAAAAGATCCCTCTGATCAAATTATTTTGCAGGTAGAGGACATACCTCCATTAGATGTCTTTTACAATCCCAAACACAGGGTTGTAGTGAAAAGACAGAGGAAAAGGAAAAGACTTGATCAATCTTCACTATTTCCAGCACAAACAGAGACAACTAATGTAGTGTTGAAAGAAGATTTTAACCCTTCTGATGACCTAACAAAGCTTTCTCAGTATGCCGGAGCTTATTTGGAAGCCACTATGGACAAGGCATCGGAAATAAGTAATATACTTAAAGAAAAGGACCAAGCAGTTGTTTTGTTGTAATCATAGGTATCCAAAGCACAGCAAAAAATTGAACAGTTGGAATAGCAACTATCAACACAACAACAATTAAATAATCAATTGAATTAGCAATTGCTTGAAGAGAAATAAAGAATAGACTCAAGTGCAATACAAAAGCAAAAAGAATTATCCGAAGCATTGGCCATATTAAAGGCAATGAATGAACTAATGATGAAAACGAAAGATGAGAAAATCACTTAGCTGTCACTTCAAGTAGAGAAGTTCAAGAGTGTTCTGCAACCTGCCGATTTCAAGTCCGAAGCGCTACAGATTAACAAAGCATTGGTTACACAGTTAAGACTGTTATGTCATAACATTTCTCTGGTTGAGCCCCTTTGTGATATAACGGCATCAATAGTTGACAAATCAGTCGATGCTAGGTGGGATTTGGAACAAGCCGATGAGACTCTGACAAACTTTCTTGCTTGGCAAGACACCAATGAGGGGCAGGCAGCAAATCTACCCAAAATTCTAGAATCACACAAGGAGATCCTTTTCTTAGAATGGCAGACACAGCTGATGAAAGCAGAGAGAGAGGTTTCTAGATGTAGATTATCTACAAGTAATTTAATTGAGATAATCAATAACACTCTTTATCTGTCTAACATGATTTCACAATGCACCCCAGGTAAATTGCTATCAGCCAAGACATTGGAGCAAGCATGCAATCAAGAGTTGGAGAAGAATGGAAGACTAATTGCCGGCATCCAAAGTTTAACTTGGGATACCTATTGGTTTTTCTTAGTAAAACCATACAATCAAAGGGCCACCCTCAAATGTTTAACTGATGTGATCGGTTGTATCATTCCCGAAATCCATGATGCCACATACTCAGCTCAACTCCATTCTTGTCTCAGTGGTTCTCCAGAATTGGAACCGATGCTTGCAATTTGCCAACTCAAATCAAAAGGAGAACTGCCGAAACAATGAATCATGTTGCCGACTACCAACAAACCTGCTGTGGAGAAGATACTCAAGATTTAGTTGTACCAATTAATAACATTTTATTTTTGTAGTTAGTTAGTTTAATTAGTATTTATAGACCCTTTCATGCATTTAGAAAGGGTCCTCAGTTTTTGTATAAAACTCAAACCTGAAAGTTGCACTATTGTGCTTCTGGTATATTTTTTATAAAGACTGGGCTAGTATTCCAAATTCTAACAAAGAAAGCTTTGATGGGATGTGCACTATTGCCTTGATGTGAAAGTATTTCTAAGTTGGGAAAAGGAATTTGAATGCGATTGATATCGGGAGTGATAAAAATCACATGTGGTACTATTATCTATGATCTTGTTTCATTCTTTCATGTGAATCGTCATTTGATTACTCTTGCTATCATTGGATATATGTATGTGTTTTCAACAGTAATCCTTATATTTTTCACTATTGAATGTTTATGGAATGTTATTCTTTTAGTCATATATGTATCAGTGATATATAAAGGATAAGTGTAATAATGTTTTAATGATTACTTTGTTCAATTGCTTGAACAAAGTAATTATCATATGAATGAAGGTCTTTGTTTACCAATAGAGTCATCTATATGCCTATTTGTGGATAAAGATTATCAAACGTTACACTAAAAACAGAAATTTCCCGGGATAGGATAGTTATTCATATTTTTACTTTTTAGATTAAATCATTCACCCATTACCATTATATTAGAAAACCACTCATTTATCCATCCCCTTTTTATTCATCATTAGGAAACTGATCCCATTTTTTCCAGTCGAAGCCACCACACCAAATGGAAAAGGAGTTGCATTAAGGTCCGGACCGGGTGGTTTCCCCGATGTTGTTGCAACGATTTTCGAGGCATCAACAAACTCTCCAAATGTGTTGTATCTTAGGTTCTATTTTAGGAGATTTGTTAGCTAGTTGTTTCGAATAGCAATTATTATAAATGGACACTTGTTATTTAATAAGTGATCCATAATTAGAGGTAGTTAGGACATTGAGCTTATAAATAGCTCATTGCAAGAGTGTTTGGTTGTTCGGGTGTAAACTCTTGCAAAATCAAATATGTAATTATTTTTTCCTGATTAATAAAATTACATGTCCAAGGACACTTCTGCCATTATGGCCCACTTTTTTTTATGATGTATATAAAACAATGATGAGCTATCATGAATGTCAGATTTTCCAAGGAAAAAAAAATCCATTACCCTTGCAGCCCATTTCAATCACAACTCCTTTCCAACATAGGGTCTTTATTTCATTGGTGAGATCCACCCTTCATCATCAGCACATCACAAATGGATCTTGACAGCCACGGACTATTTTACAAAATGGATTGAAGCAATCCCAACCAAGCAAGCTACTGATTCGATTATCATTTGTTTTATTGAATCTAATATCTTGTCTAGATTTGGTTGCCTGCAAAAGATAATCATTGATAATGTTGCCACTTTCAATTCAAAGAAGATGGTTGATTTTTGTGCAAAGTATCATATTGTATTGTGACATTCCACTGCTTATCATCCACAAGGGAATGGTTTGGCTGAATCATCCGACAAATCCTTGATCAACATCATCAAGAAAGTTTTAGAAGTTAATAAGAAGAACTGGCACAAAAAGCTCATTAATGCTTTATGGGCGTACAGAATCAGTACTAAGAAATCAATAGGTATGTCTCCTTTTCAGTTGGTGTATGGGGTTGACATAGTTTTTCCTTGATCTCCTATTGTTCCAATCATGAAAATTTTGCAAGAATTGGACAGCGAAACAAATGATATTCAGCGAATGATAAATCAAATTATCCATTTACAACAAACAAGGGAGGAAATTTTTCAAAACACTTTTAAGCTTCAGGAAAGAATCAAGAAGATCTATGATCGCAAGACAAAAGAAGACAATTTTGGTTTGCGAGATGCAATTCTTTGGTGGGATGTGAGGAATGAAGAAAAAGGAAAACATGGAAATTTTGAAAATTTATGGAAAGGACCATACCAAATTTCAGCTTTCAGAGGAAAGAATGGTTTTCTATTGGAGGAACTGAATGGAGAATATTATTCAGGAGGAGCGATCAATGGTAGGCTTCTCAAGCACTACCATACTTGAAACAATTTCTACAAATTCTCACCATCATTGTATATACCATTTTAGTTTTTATGTTCAAGTGACTATAATAGGAGTTTGAAGCCTGAGGAGAAGGCCATAAGGCTTCTTCAATTAGTTATTGGTTTTATTTTCCTTTTAAAGTCAACTTAGTTCAATTTGTCAAAGTCAGTAAGTCAGTCAATTTTAAATTTCAGTCAAGTCCATGGCATTTTGACTCCATTGCCCAATGAATACGGCTACCTGGTCTATGGTGTTCTTGAGGCCTCCAAGAAGCTGTCATGCCCAGCTGGAGCCAATGTTAGTGTCTATCAATTCATGTCACTCATTGGTGATCAAATGTGCTTTTACATAGCCATTTTTAGGGTTTCTCATCAAATTTTTAGTTTCAAAAAGTTTTTTAATAAAAAATTGATCACTAGTTAGGAAGGTTAGTCTCTACTATTCCTTTTAATCTCATGGTCAAAGGAAACTATCTTGGTCAATTCAAATCATCATTAGTAGAATCCCATATTCATTTTATTCATAATCCACATAATAAGTCATCATTAGGTCATCATTAGGTCACCACTAGGTTACTAGGTGTAATTCTTGAAAATTGGTCTTTTTTACCATTTAAATTCATGTTAGGAGGTGTTACACTGAAAGTTGTCACCATGACTATCTGCAGTTAATATGGCTCCATCAATAGTCATATTATCCTCCTTGTCAAGCCTTATACCTCTGCTCTCCATGTCAAACTTCAAAAAAGAGAGAAATTCATTAAAAATCATGTTTATCTCTGGGTACGCAGGTTCTCTCTACCTTGCCTGCGTGTACGCATCCCAAGCTCATTATACCTGCGTACTTGTA
>APFE031361139.1:0-19678 GCA_000404065.3 Pinus taeda | reverse complement strand
TAATGTATGTTTAGAGAAGGATTGCTCTTAATTGTCTTGTTTGTCACTAGAGAGTCTTAGACTCCTAGGGAGGTTAGTTTTGTCAGCAAAAATAACTCTTTCCGCATGACAGGAGGAATAGTAGAGATTAGTTTGGTAACTAAGTTTTAAAGGTTATCATTTTTATTTCATTCTCTCAAATGAAATAGCATCATAATATCATAAAATAAAGTGTCAAGTCCAAGTGTAAACTGTTGTGGTGGGTCGACTATCATTATACAAAGGGAAAATCGATTTTCTCCACTTATAAAGGCTCATCACTCACTCTCATTCATTCCTCATTTTCCCATTGCACTTTCAAACACTCCATATCATCCCACCAAGGTGATTATTTCATGCCAAGAGAGTTTGTTGAATCCAAAACTCAATTTCCGAAATTGTGCTACGCAAATGACCATGTTTCTGCTACGCATATACCAGGTAGTTGCTCCATTATCTCTCCAAGATTATGATCCCTCTACAGCAGTTTCCTCTATCATGGTGACATTGTTCTACTGCTAAGACAAGTTGGTGATCTATCTTAAGGTTCAAACTTCTTTCATTTCCCTCATCTATGCTTATTATGTCTCATGTTTACCGCCTAAGGTTTTGAATACACTTAGCAAGGTTTTCACCCTTCTCTTGTGAAATTTGCTATTAAAACTCATATCTATGTGCTTCCACACCATCATTTATCCTAAATACACTCTCCCAAACACCCCCCATCAAACCAACTCCCAAAATTCATCAATTCTACCTAAAACCTATACAAAATTGCACCCTTTTTAACTACAGGACTGTGTTTACTTTGTTTGGAAACCTTCCACTCACCCAAATCTTGTAATTCCACTTTCCCTAGCTTCCTAAACTCCCTCACTATCACCCAAAATTTTCTTGGAATTTTATCATGTCCCTACCCCCCTCATTTAACCCAAACTCTCTTACAGCTATTGAAAATCCCCTGTTTTCCCACAATCAAAACCCTAATTTCTATCCTAAGAGCTAAGTGCTAAGATGGAGTCTGAAACCTCATAAAAAAGGAAGCATAGAGGAGGACATGTCATCAGACATGAACCTACATCAACCCATGAGGTCTTATCATCTCCCTTCATTAGGAAATTATTTGAAGATGCAGGATGCCTTACATTTTGTCAGAGGGTTGAAGAATTGAAGTATCATGACCAATTAACTAGTTCTTTTGCTATCAAACTTAAAAGGGACAAAATGACCATAGAAGGGTTTCAAATCATTGTTTCAAGGCAACTTATCTTTATAGCTATAGGGATTCCAGACACTGGGAAAATCTGGTTCAAAAGAGAAGACCTTGACCTTCAAAACTACAAAATGTACCTAAAGTCGAAATACAAGGCAACTCCAACATATATTTTTTCATTCAGACATTTGTTAGATAGGTACGCCCCTCTCATAAAAATTATCATGAAGTATTTCACATGTGAAGGTAGGTATTCAAGGATATATAAGTATCACATGAAACTTTTGATGCATTTCATCGATGTACAATAAATCAATTTGTCCTATTACTTGTACAAAAGTTTGGTCAAAATGGTAGAAGAGGTACAAAAGCAAGGGAAGAATCACTATACTAGTTTGTTTCATCATGGCTTAGTGAAAGTGCTAGTTTTTCATCAATTAGCACAAGTAAATATGTTTTGGGACCATTTTGCAAGATCATCTTTTCTTCCATCTTTTTCAACTAGTTCTAGTGATGAAACAACACCTTCAATCTCACCAATGCAGCAAGAGATTGCTTCTTCAAGCAGATCAACCAAGAGGAAAGACGGGGAAGAGGTGTCTCACAGATATTCCAAAGGTGATAGGCTTTTGTTTTCTCAATGGATTGTTGAAGGGGCCAAGCCTACAACAGGTAAAGATACAATTTTCTCATAGCATGAGGGGTTCTCTCATCCAGGTACACATGTGTCAGCTATGGAGAAAGGACAGGCAGCCAGAGTTAAAGATCAAATCATCAGGGATAAGGAGGTTGAGATCAAGATATTGGAAGGAAAATTGGTAGAGTAAAATGCTCTAATATAATGCCTGCAACAAGAGAATATGAAACTAAAGGTGAACCAAATGATTCAAGACAAACAAGCATCTACTTCAAGGAAAGAAGATGCAAAGGAAAAGCAATGGTTGAAATGGAAGTGTCAAAGGGTAAAGGAAAGCAAAGTACATCAGGGAGACCAAGAACTAGAGCACATAAAAGAGCCCTTGAGCTACAAAGAGAGGTTTCTCCACAAAAGGAATAGATTATCGTAGATGACCTAATCACTAGAAAAATCAATGAAGATGGGGTTTATTGTCTTGATAAGGTAAATGGACACCTCGAGCAGCTCTTGAAGAAGGCAAACAGGAACAAAAACTTGCAAAGGCATATGGCTATGCACTACTATACAAGAAACAAAGTATCTCAAGTCAGAATCAAGCATTTGAAGAGAAAACTCAAGGAAAACCTAATCGGTCAAAAGGACAAGGAGAAGCTTGATTTACTTCCTAAGGCCTCCATCATGGCATAACATATCCTATTATACCCTCACTCAGCAATTTTGAGGAGATTTGGAGAAAATTTTGTCATTTTCAAAATTTTGGTGATTTTTTATTGTTTTAAAGACACATGAAAATCTAAAAGCGTGGCGCCTTGGCACTATGCTTTCATCTTAGAGCTCCAAAAGACAAAAACTTTATATCCCTAGATCGATTTTTCCCTAAGGATCTCAAATATCCAATTATGAAGCAAGTCAACAAATTGGTGAGGATACAAAGTCGAAAAAGGGGTGAAAACGACACTTTCGGCCAGTATTCTGAAGCAGGCACTATGCTTATAAAGTCACCTATGGAGAATTTATTTTTTAAGGCCTTTCCGTGCTCCATTTCCAAAAATTCAAGTTGATTTGGATACTAGACAAAAAAATCTAGTTGATCATTCTTTTACTTTTCAAATTTGACTTCCAGAAGGCGTCCAAAATATACTTGCAAGTTGGCACTATGCTTATAGCTGAATGCGCTACGCTTATAGCCAAATGCACTACGCTTATAGCCAAATGCGCTAATCTTATACCTGTAGCTAACTTTTTCACTTCAATTTCGCCAGATTTTGGTTTTATGATGTAATTTGGATATTGTAAAGACTTGATGATGTAATTATTGAGTTAATAGGCATGATAGGTTGTTTTTGTGTTTAATTAAGCCGCATAAAGGTAGAAAAACTCAGATCAAAGTCTAAAAGAGGAGTTTGTTTGACCTTCTTACTCTCTCTAATTTCTTTAGAGATTATTGGTCATTGTTCCACCACTTAGGGATTCGACCATTGAAGGTGGGGAAATGGTTGTTTTGAGTCTATATGTATGATTTCTCATTGAGTGAGAAGGGTTGGACTTTTGTGGAGAGACTTGTATCTTATGTTTTCTTACAGCTAATCAAGGAGCAATTGCATCTATCTTTCAGGAATACTTGTTCAATTAGTCTATGGTGTTATTTTACTTTCATATCAGTGTCTAATTGATGAAATCATATCTCTTTACATGCTTTTCATTCTTCTTATGGTTTTCCTTACATTCATATAGGCACAATTCTTAGATTTAAGCTTTGTTTATGTGGAAAATCATGCTTGTGTTTCTCTTCTTCTAAAATTAATGAATTCATGCTTATACATGCTCATCATGATTTATTAAACTCTTAGACCTATACTACATTGACTAAATCTTAAGTTCACCACAACACACTCTTATCTAGCTCCTATTTATGTTTGTTACTGTACACTTGAAACCTTGACCTAATTGTCTGCTCTCATCCCTAGTCCAGCAAACTAAAAACCCTAAATTATCAAATACTCAAACCAAACTTGTATATCTAGCCAAAAATCCATTTCTTTTGGTTATTCATTGACAAATCCTTAGAGAGATCCCTCTCTCGTACAGTAAGGCTATCTACTGAAATGAAAGTGGTTTTAGGTTACCTCTTTCGATTTCCTCCTCAGCCTAGCACATTGTAGGGGATAACAATGTAGACACAAGGGAAGTTGCAAAATGATCACCATCATAAATGGTCTGCATCCCTGGACTATTCCATCTAAGCATAAAGTATAAGAAGGGAACCACCAATCATGTTGTTGACTACCTCAGTCAACTCCCAATTGTGGCACTAAGTATAGTTCTCAACTGTTGCAAGTACAAGACCTATAGATGGCCAAAACAATATGAAAGTGACTTAGAGTTCACTGCCAACCACAAGATGTTGATGGACGGAAAGCCAATTCTAGAATTCCACCTTTAGGATGGACTGTTGTGCTATCTGGGACATCTTTGTGTTCCTTTAAGTGAGTGTGCCAAGCTAATTTAGGAGGCACATTATAGTAGGGTCACATGACAATTTGGTGTTGAGAATACAGTGGCAGTACTGCAAAATTATTTTTATTGGCCAAACTTTGACAAGATGTTGGAAAATATATTAGATCTTTAACTACCTATGTCATCACCAAGTCAACCATTAAGAAGCAAGGCATGTACACTAATTTTCCTACTCCTAACTGGACTTGGGAGCCCAATTCCATGGACTATATGTTTGGCCTCCCTTTTACCAATCATGGTAATGACTATGTATTTGTGTTCGTTGATAGATTTTCTAAGATGGCTATATTGATGGCCTGCAAGAAGAGCATCATAGCATAATACACTACCAAACTCTTCTTCGAACGAGTGTGGGATCCTTTTGGTATTCCACAAACCATTATATCATATAAGGATAACAAGTTCCTAAGCATATTTTGGTCAAGCCTCTAGTCATTATTGGACACTAATCTCACCAAGTCAATTGCATTCCATCCACATAGTGATGACCAGATAGAGGTTGTCAATAGAATGATAGTGCACATACTATGCATGTACAACTCTAAGCATCCATGAACACAAGACGAGATTATCCCCTATGTGCAACACAACTATAACGTATCCCTCCATAGCTCGACTGGCCACATCCCCTTTCAAGAGAGCATGGGATTTCAACCATTGTGTCCCATTGATGTCGCATGGCCTCTTGCAACTACATAGGTAGAATATGCACATGTTCAGTTTGAAGTTGATAAATCCACCATTTTTATTGTTCACATTTAGCACATCTTCTGGTAGGTGCATGAGATCTTGGATAAATCCAATGCCAAGTATAGACGAGGGCATGATCAACATCGAGGGACACATAACTTTCAAGTGGGCAACAAAATTTGGTTACATCTATAGAAAGAATGCCTTGCTGGAGCCCATTGAAAGCTTCAACCACTCTAATGTGGGCTTACACCATCACAAATGTAGGTTTCAACCCCATATAGAAATTACCTGCATATGAATTCTAAAACACAAAAAATAAAAAATAGCAAGAGCATAACACATAAAACAAATATACACAGAGATTTTCCCCTGGATCCCAAAACTGGGACTACCAGCTTGATTTTTCATTATTATCCTATCAATGTTACAATACATATATATACATGTTGAAGCATCCAATACCATGGACCGAAAACCATCGCGCCCAAAACCATGTGCGAACAAAACCATAGGTAGGTTTGCCCCACCAAATATAGGGTCCAAAAAAAAATTCCCCGGGGCTCTGTCCCGAACCCCGTAGAGGGGGGCTTACCAACCCCCTCAAACCCCTATGACCCCCCCACTGCGCAATGAAGAGGGGGCTCTGCCCTCCACCCTAACCCACCAGTAAACTAAGTTAGCTAGTTGTGGAAAGAATATAACACAACCCAACAACCAAGGCTATGGGAGACAACACTTTCAAGCTCATTACACCCCCATTCCTTGTCCTACACCCCATATTCAATGTGGACTTCCTCCATCCATACTTTCCACCATTGATGGACACATCAAACATTTTTGAGAAATTGACACCAACAAAGCTCAAACTAGACTACGTTGAACATGCCACAACTGATCAGAGCATGGACACATAGATAAATAACACTTGCAAACAGAGGATCCAACTATATTGAGTTGTCAAAGTTGGTCATCTCTTGCATTAGGACAAGTGGCTCATTAGTGACCAAGTTTAGCAGAAGTTTCCCCATCTCATTGAAGCACTCAACGCAATGGGGACCATTGCTTCCTAAGGGGGAAGATATGATCTAGGTGGATATTGGTGGCCACCTACCTATTCCACTTGGACCCCCAACACTATTTATTTCAGTTTCCTTAGTTGTAGCACAATTTACTCTTTTTGGTTGTTTTTCGGGTCTTAAACTTCTGGAGCCATTTTGAGGTGCTAAAAGATGTTTTTTAGGACAACTGAGAGACTTGAAAAGTTCCATAATCTATTTTAGACATTCTCTCTTCCCCTCCTTGTGGAGATATTTGAAATGAGGTATTATGATAGCCAACAAAGATCGTATGCCAAAGTTACAACCTCGGGAAGTTGGCGGTCCAACTTACCCCAACGGGGCCGAAAATCGTTGGCACTTCATCTCCTATGGTTAAGGTTTCACACTCTTTTTTTATAATAAAAATTCCTCTAAGCCTCATTGTAACACAGTTCAGAAGGCATGTAATGATCACTTTTCTTCTCAAAGATAAGCCACCATCAGCTGAGCTAGTTTGTTCCTTTCTTCATGTAAACAATATTTGGTACTTATTATTAATTAATGGAAGTTTTGTTCTTTCGTTGTATCTTTGAGTTCTGTTTAAATTTTTATTTCATTTCGTTCCTTCATAAATTTGGATCAGGTAGATCCTTGATGATGTGGCAAAGGTTATGGGGCCCAAGCTTTAAATCGACATAAATTTTGATTCGGGCATTGGATTGAGATAATATTTATATTGTTGAAAATCTCTCAATGAACCCAATCCAATGGTGGTATCTAAAGTTGATTTTGAGAACTTTTTCGATTGAGGAGTTGGCAACTCCATCCTCATAATGATACGATGGAGATTGGGTTAATTAAAAGTAACACCTCTCACCAGGTTTTGGAAGTCTAAGGGGGTGGGAGGGAGCATTACAAATGTTGTATGAATTTTTCACATGTGCATATGTTAGGAAGTTTGATCTTTTCTTATGAATGTTGTTTGGAGTATCAAGTTATTAAATGTCATAATAATAAATTAATTATCAAACCCATGAGGTGTATATTAGTTGGTTTGATTGGGGTTTAGTCTCTACTAGGTTTTAGGTTCAAATCTCATCTAAAGTGGATGAGGATGGAAACCACATTTTTTATAATTAAACTATCCTAGTAGACATCCAAGCTTGGCACTTGTGATAACATTCATTTTTGAGTGACAAATGGAATTGTGAGAGGATTCTGTGTGGCAGGGTGACATTATCTTGATGTCAACATGACATCATTAGGACATAGTGGAAGCAAGTGATATGGAGGATGATATTAAAGTGGCACCTACGTGACATGTGGCAGTGGTTTTGGGGTTCCATCTAGCGTGGGGTGGCCATGTGGTGTTGACCTGGAGTTAATGTGACTCGAATACACCTCAATATAGAGTTCAAACTCACCAAGGTGTTTGTAATTCCTTTTTATAAGTGGGGTGTGGGTTGATAGAAGCCAAAGGACGAAGATCATCCATGTCATTTAACATGAAAATATGTGACACACCACGAAGGTTTGAATGGGACACCATTATGAAGAAATGGCACGGGTGTGGTGATGTTATGGTGCTATGATGTGACAGGTGCCCTGGTGGACCTCATGTGAAGTGGCAGTGCATTGTGGTTACATGTGGCAGATCCTTGCTAATGTGAAAAAGGTTACCGGGCCCAAGCTTTAGATGGACATAACTTTTGATCTGGACATTAGATTAAGATAAAATTTAGATCATCAAAAAGTTTTCGATGAACCTGTTCCAATGATGGTATCTAAGTTGATATTGAGAACTTTTGGGATTGAGGAATTTTGTAACCCCATCCTCATAATGAGACCATGGAGATCGAGTTAATTAAATGTAACACCTCCCACTAGGCTTGGGAAGTCCAAGGGGATAGGAGGGAGCATTACAAATGTTGTCTTATCTTTATGCATTTGCAGATGTTAGGCAGTTGGATATTTTCTTGTGATTTTTTTGGGAATCTCAAGTTATAAAATGCCATAAAAATATATGAATCATCAAACTCATGAGGTGTAGATTAGTTGGTTTGAGTGGGATTTATTCTCCACTAGGCTTTAGGTTCAAATCTCATGGGAAGGGGTTGAAGATGTAAACCACTTTTTTGAAACTTAATTTAAACTATCTCAATAAACATCCAAGCTTGACCCTGGTGATAACATTCTCTTCCCTAGTAATAGAATTCCCTTCTCACTAATAAATAGATCCTTCTTCCATCAAATAAAAAATAAACTCCATCTAAACTTAACCTAATTAAAAAGAAAAAACAAAAACAACTTCCATGAAATAAAAAAAATCCATCTAAACTTAACTCAATTAAAAAGAAAAAACAAAATCAAACCAACCATATGTGTTGCACTCTAATATAAACTCAAGCCAAAAAAACAAAATCAAACACACATATGCACTATAATATAAACTCAAACCATTTACACAAATTAGAAAATTGTATGCTATATAATATGAATATACCACTAAAACAATTGTTTCTCTCATTCTATTCATATTCATACTTGTCCCTAATAAATAGATCGTTCTTTCATTGAATAAAAAAATAAGCTCCACCTAAACTCAACCTAATTAGAGAAACAAACAACTTATAATATAAACTCAATCCAGTTGCAAGAATTGAGAAAATTTTAAACTATATATAATATGAATATGTCACTAAAACAATGGTTGCTCTCATTCGCTTCATAACTCCTACAATACAAGCCCGTTCATGCATAGTTTATATCAAGACTAAGGTTTCGTTCATAGAATAATCTTAGAACCATCTGTTTGTACTTTAATGCTATAAATTTTGACAGAAACTAGCCATTTCTGGACTGCGATAGGTTGAAGAAAAGAATGGATTTTCAGGTTACTTAGTAATTAATTACTGATACAAATTATTAAATTGAGATCTAAGACGTTACTGCAACTTATTTTTATCTAAAAGAGTAAAATATAAATATAATTAATATTAAATTTAGATTTTACGACGCTACTGCAACTTATTTTATCTAAAAGAGTATTATAGATATATGTGTAACTTATTTTATTTAAAGAGTAAAAAATAAATATAATAATATTAAATTTGGATTCTACGACAACTTATTTATCTAAAAAGGTATATAGATATATGTGTGGTCTATAGTAATTTTTGAGGCATATAATATTATACAATTTAGGTTTATGTGATTCATTATCAATTTTATTAAGAAAATTTTAAGACACATCAAAATTCATTTATATGTATATATATATATATATATATATTATATATATATATATATATATAGATATATATAGATATTAATGAATTAAGTAAGTATAAGTAATAAATATTTTTATATATATTTTTTTTTCTAAGGTTAATCTATTAATATGATACAAAAAAGGGTAATTACAGTGATTTTTGGCCACAAAAGAATCGGGCCTCAATCAACACGCATCCATGATAGTTGTCTGTGACTGCCCTAACAGAGGGAAAACTAGTCCAAAGATATGTCCAAAATATATCCAAAAAATAACCCACACACGAGTGGCAAATTTAAATAGATCATTACCAAGACCAACAATTTAACCTGA
Organism: Pinus taeda; assembly: GCA_000404065.3. NCBI lineage: Eukaryota > Viridiplantae > Streptophyta > Pinopsida > Pinales > Pinaceae > Pinus > Pinus taeda. Next base: position 9,959 of record APFE031361139.1, on the reverse strand, counting down.
CTAGACCAACAGACCAACAGTTTATCCTGAGGACACATAAGACTGGACAAAAACTAAACCAAGAACAAGACAGAAATTCCACTTGACAAGCACGACACATGGCACTTAGTCTTCTGAAGCGGGCTCCTCCACAATTGGACATGCCCAGTCATCCGGGTTGTCCAACTCGCCACATCCCAGCGCCTGATGGCCTTCCTCCATGCTGCAAGCCTCAACAGGCGGGCCTGGTGTGTCACCCAGAGAACTATTTGAGGCCTGCGTGCAACTGTGTACACCCATCTCAACATGCTGACTGCCAGCAATGGACTTGCCATGCCTTCTGTTCCGACCTTCATCAGCTTTCTGCTCGTCATTGTTGCCCCTATTCCTGCTGCTCGGGCCAGCTCTGTTCGCCTCCTCCATAGAATTAGCCAGGGGAACATGCTGCTCGATCTCTTATGTAATGGTAATTGAGATAGTAGCTACTATAACCGGGCGGTTCAAAGAGCTGCGAAACCGAAACTGCGTGATGTGAGGAGCAAGATGCAGAGGCAGGGGAAAGGTTGTAATGCGAACAACTGCAGCTTCATGGCTTGAGCTATGGAGGCCGGCTCTGCCTCTGCCACTTCTTGTATCTGGGTACCGACCTGCGAAACTGTGTTGGTGGGGATTTTCGGCAGAGGAGGCAAGGGAAGCAGAGTCGGGGCTAGGCAGAGCAGGGGAACGAGAACTTCCGCCTCGCGTGCCTCCACGTCGACTGCGCATACGATGGCGAACCATGGTGGATATGGGAACAGGGAGAAAGTCAGCAAGAACATAAGAGGAATTGACAAAAGAGCTATGCGAGGAAATTACAGAGGGCTGGAGGTTGTGAGCCGAATTGCAGAGATTGGTGTGGGAATGGTGGAAGCCATTACCCAAATCAATGTAGCGCACAAGCCAACATCTGTGGCCAGTGCTGGTGCGTTCATTCGGCTCTCCCACCTGTGGAGGGTAGACACAGTGAATCAGGGGCAGAATAACAGGGAAGTTCCTGAATAACAGGGAAGTTCTCCGACTCCATGGTTAAGTGGGTAATGGCCTTGCCTCGACTAGTGCAGGCATTAAATGGCTCCTGCAAGGTGCCATGAATGTCATTCAAAGTGGCATTGGAAAAGTTGCAAAGGGCCTTGTGGCCGCCCCATCCGCCGCTGCTCCATCTAATCAAATTAACTACCGTGGTTAACACCTGCATCCGGAAACAAATAATTTTATCATTATAATCATTTTAATGTTATATTTATGATTAAATAATTATATATATTTAAATTAAAATTATATATATAGATAGATAAATATAAATTAGATGAGAAATTTTTAATTAAATTACAGTGATATGTTTAATCATGTTAAATTTTTTTAATTTAATTTTCCAATATTAAATTTGTCATTCCACATGTTTAATAACTAAATCTAATATCCAAAATATGACGCACATCTAATCTACTAGAGATGGACTACCACACACATATATATATATAGTGGCCGTAGCAATGGACTCTGTGTAGATTAAAAAAAAATCGAAAAATGTACATTCTGGAGTATTTTTTTTTTAAACAAATATTAATAAGTGTTTTTTTAAAACAAATATTAATAAGTGTTTCATACTAAATTTATTTGGGATTCAGTCACTATTTAACTTACATTATTTTACTAATTTTATTTATCCAAAACATTTGTTAATAAATTCACTAACAAATATACATTAACTTTGAAAAATAAAAGCTTCTTACCACTATTATTTAAAAGCACACTTAAATAGTACACTTACAAAGCTTCATAAACTTCTGAAAATGAAAATAAAAACATTCATAAAAAAATTAGTATTAAAATGTAGGGTCTAATCCAATGAATTTTTAGTTTAACTAATATTACATCATTTAAATTCAAAAAATAATATTACATAATTTAAATTTAAAAATTTAAATGAAAACTAAATTCACCACTCAACCACTTAAAATTACCTATTTTTTCAAGTTAAACAAAATCTTAAAAACTGCCCCTAAGCCCAACCAAAAAAATCACATCATAAACTTTGCACATAAATATCCATTTCGATGTCCCATGGTCCAGCCGACGTGTACATTTATTTGTTTTTATAGCATCATGCAGTGAAGTGATTTGTACGTCAGTTCTGGCAGCCAAGCTGATGGAGTCCGTCCATAATGATTTGCCAACGTGGACGTGAATACATACGTCATCAGTACTAACTCCAATGACATCATCGGAAGTGTTCAGTGCATCTGCCCTGAATAAGGGCAAGGCTACTGAGCTACGAAACGACATGTGATGTGGCTTCAACCAGGATTGGCTGACGAGTACGTCTTTTGACTCCACGTTCACCGTTCGGTTATTGCTTTACATTTTTAATCAAAACTATATAATATACTATATAACAGTCCCTGCTATAGTGTTTAAAATCCACTGTAACATTTTTCTATAATATACTATATAGTGTTTAAAATCCACTGTAACATTTTTCTACTTGTAGTTGCCCATGAGAGGTTTATAATGTTAGAGTAACGATTGCCATTACACTATTTTAAATCTACTATAACATTTTTCATGAGAAGTTTATAATATTAGAGTCACGATTGCTATTAAGTGTTAGTAAACAGACATATCACATCGCTATGCCCCGAAACACACAGGGAGTGTTGATCTTTTACACTGCGATTAATATTAGAGTCACGATTGCTATTAAGTGTTAGTAAACAGGCATATCACATCGCTATGCCCCGAAACACATAGGGAGCGTTGACCTTTTACACTGCTATTAACGGGGAGCCAACAATCTCCCCCCAACGCGAGCCCAGTGTGTTTTGAACTCGAGACCTCTGGCTCTGATACCACTTGTTGGAGTCACGATTGACATTACACCAAAACCCGCAGGTGTTAGTAAACAAACACTACATTTAAGCACTTGTTGGAGTCACGATTGACATTACATCAAAACCCGCAGGTACTAGTAAACAGACACTACATTTAAGCACATGCCACTAAACACACGGGGAGCATTGACCTTCTACACCGCCATTAACAGGGAGCAAACATATAATATATCGTATAACAATCACTATTATATTGTTTTAAATCCATTACAACATTTTTCTTCATTAATTTTCAAATTTTATTGAGTATATTGTATCTAGGTTAATTTAAGTTTAAAGAGTAGATTTTTTATTTATGAAAATTTTGGTTCTCGCTGAATTATAAGATCTAATATATTTAAAAATTTACCAATAAACTATGATTTAAAAGAACATTCATTGTTACATGGTATTTAGTAGATATTTATGCTGTATTATATGATATTCTTGGTTATAAAATATTTAATAGATTTTTAATTTAGGTTTCATCTTAATTTATTGAGATAATTCTAATAAGTTATTGATAAAATTAGATAGTTGAGATGTTATTGATTTTTTTATAATTTTTTCCTCTTTTTATTAGTCCTTGTCATCTGGCAATGACCAGGGACTATAGTAATCGAAAACCTCGATGCTAGTATTAGTTAACCTGCTTGTGAGTTGTTTCTTGGTGGCGGTTGATGGAGTATATTGAAAGTTTTTTAGTACATGGTAATTGACCATGTTATTTGGCCTCTTCCTGAGGCGGGGAGGCAAAAATAGCGGTTATATTCAATTTTTTGCCATAAATGTTAGAGGCAGTTTAAAACATCTGTTTGATGCTAGCATTATTGCTAGGCATTTAATGCTTGGTGCTTGGGACATTGCTATTGTACTGAGACATACAGGGTTGCTGCATGAAGATGGGAAGACAGGTAGCCTGCTGCGTGGCGAGAGATACTAAGACATACAGGATTGCTGCATGAAGATGGGAAGGCAGGTAGCCTGCCACGTGGCGAGAGAAGGGCTACAACTTCTTAAGCATTGCTAAACGACACTTAGATTTAGGCTCGTTATTACATTTACATTCTTCCATTGATGTGAATGTAGCAGCTTCATTGTTGTACTTCTCCCTTATTCCAGCTGATACTGAAATTATCCGGTCTACTGAGGAGGATCTGGTCATAGGTCCAGTTGAGGAGAGCTCCGGTTGGCCCACTGTGAACAACAACAAAGACGTCGCACCCCTTGCGCACCAAAATCTGCCTTCTGCTGCAATTTCTTCAGTGGCCCCAGGGTGCCACAGCGACTGCCAACAACCTCTCTGAACAAGAACAGTCAAACCTCACAAAGGTATATTTATAATTTGTTAGTCTGCAGAAGGTGCCTATGCCATATTCAAATGCAGATTAGCCAGGCGCTCTTGACCATAACATATATCATGTGTGTCAAACAATTTTTGTACGTAAATTCACCTGATCTAAGAGAAATAGCAATATTTCAAGGAAACTAAAAGGCAAAACAAAACAAAAAAGAAATCTTACTTCTCCAAAAAATCGTTTGTTAACCAGAACTTGTACAGTGAAATGCATAAATAAAGCAAACATATTCTCTGTACAATAGGATTTTGTAAATGCCACCATAATGGCTCTACATACTGATTATATATCTCTGGCACACACTCTTTATTACTTAGGGAATGTGCAGAGTCTCATTTAGGAAACGAAGATAGAAATACATATGTTATTTCCTTCGAATTCAAAATGCCCATTGATTTTCATCCTCCATTTTCCAATATCACAACTGCACAATCTGTGTGCTTCTTTCCAACAGCTCTGTGTAGAACAGTCTCACCCTCATCATCTATGGCATTAAGATCAGCGCCTGCCAATAAGAGCTCTTGTTGTCTAAAATTTAGTTAACAGCTTCGCAAAGAAATTACTGGTCATATGAATTGACGTCATTCACCCCAGCAAAACCCGCATGCAGTCACGTTGGCCACGAAATGCACAAACATGAGCAACAGAAGGGCCCAAGCCCTCTTTTAGCTTTGCATTCACATTTTCTCCTCTCTTTATCAGGGTTTTTAAACAGTCAGGTTTTCCAGCAGCTAGTGCAAATACAATTGGGGGGCCTCCATCCTTGTCCAGAACCTCCACATCTGCTTCAGGATACTCCAAAATAGTTTCGACAAGCTCAGCATAACCCCTCATGCACGCCAAATGTAAGGTAGTTTGTCCTTCAGCATTGCGACCATCTAGGAGAGTACCAACTGAGTTTCCAGTCTTTCCAGGTGAAGCTCTCACAAGTAAATCTCTGCAATTCATTGCTTGTCAAAGATAAAACTACACCCATATAACTGAGAAATCTATTTGAACAAAAATTCATGCAAACAACAAAAATTTTGGAGAGTAAATAAAATCACCTAACACCTTCCACATCCCCTTTTGAGACCATACGATGAAGAACATTTTGAGTATCCTGTACAAATTCCAAGACAGATGAGGGAGATGGCTCTATCCCAGTAGCCTCAGAATCTTTTGATGGATCACTGGCATGAGCAACCATGAAATCGATGAGCTTCTACCCACAAAAAAATTATAGATGCCAGTCTTAATCTCAGCTCAATGGCAAATAATGATAATCCTGTTGCAATTAAGTTTTTTGACAAAAAGAAGTATGCCTCTTCCAAAAATTGGTTACTCAGTACTCAACCCGGGCATGAAAAAATAGTACAATATCCCAGTAAAACTTGGTCCATCATTAATCAGTAATCATATTTATGGCTGAAATATTTCTTCACCTGACTGATCTACTTATTTTGTTTAACATTGATGGAAAGTCATGCAGCTCATTTTCCACATTCTATGGTGAAAGACATAATTGCTTTTAATTGTGCCATCTTAGCAGTATAGTAACTATGAAGACTGTGAGGGAAATACGGTGAAAGATCTAGACTGTCGTGCACCGATCAATCTTGTTACAGTTTTTGACGTTAGCGGAAGCATGTCGGGAACCAAGCTGGTGCTCTTGAATAGGGCCATGGATTTTGTGATATCAAATCCGAGCCCCGAGGACCAGTTATCTGTTGTTGTTTTCTCTTCGACTAATAAACGAGTTTTACCCTTGAAGCGCATGAGTCCAGATGGCAAGGATCGTCGAGCGCCTGCCCTGCACTGGCAGCACCAATATTGCTGAGGGTTTGAGAAAAGGTGCGAAGGTGCTCGAAGATCGTCGTCAACGGAACCCACTCGAAGATCCTTGCCATTACAATGTGGAGAATAAAACACAGTAACAAAGCAACAAAAGAAAAATCTAGCCCCAATTCCTCTGCTGGTCTGTACATATGCAAATATTGTTATTGTAACACGTGTAATACATGCGCCATGCTCTCCACATGTAATACATGCGTCTTGGTGTTCCATGCTCGCTATTACAAAACAATTAAATAAATTTTTGGGCCTACATTAATTTATTAATGTATTGTTATATCTCTTGCTTAGGTTACCGGTTATGTTTTATTTTTCATACAACATCAACATATTATTCTAATTACTTGATTTTGTTACATTTTAAACTCTACGTTTTCCCAATTGATTGACAAAATTACGTAATTCCATTCACTCGGATCTAGTGTCCTATTCTGATAATGGCACAATAATGGTAAGGATTATCTACTTTTTCTTTATTTACTCGATTTCAAATAGACTCCAATAGTTAACATTGCTATGTGCCATTCTAATTGATATTTCTATTTGTATCTCTGAAACCGAGAATGCATATTTTTAAGGCACTGGACGGATATATATTTTTTCGCCATCGTCCCCCACAATCCAAATTGAGGTTTTAGCTCAATCGACATTCAAGACATGAGATCTCTCTTCGTCTTAGTATATGATATGGAGGATCGGGCTGATAGAGAACATGCTTGTTCAATCAATAAATAGGCTCACTCAATCAAGGCAAGATCTGAGATGTCTCTTCGTCTTCGTATATGGAGGATCAAGCTTCTAATCTAATAGGTATTGATAATAGGCATATGGAGGATTGGGCTGATATTCTAATAGGCTAAGCAGTAGAGCTTCCTTATCACACATGGCTTTCACTTCTTAATAGCCATGAATTCTAACTCCTCAGAACTTAGAACACTCAAGTTGCCATAAAGAAGTATTCAATTCGATCTCTCAGTGGGCATCGATCTATCATACTATTTGTACTTACTTCCATTAGTGTGTAAAGGCTCTTTCTACTCAAGCACGGATAATCACCTACCTACTCTCGGCTGGTGGCTCTATCTATCCAAGCACAGGAATGTGTTGAATGTCACTGAATGTTTGGTGTGTGCAATGAAAGGGACTTGAACTGATCTACAGTCATTCATTAACTACTTGGGACCTTCACCCGCCTACTCTAGATTTGTTATTGAACTGTCCATCGAGGAGGAACGCAAGTTGCTTGTCCTTTTAGGGCAAGGAACTACGAAGCCTGGCAGGAGGAAAGAAGTTGTCTGACTTCAGTCAGGGGTATCGCTCCTTCCAGAAGATCACATATGTTGAGGTCTCCAAATTCTATAGAATGCGATGCCTGTCACCAAGGTAACAGATTCTTGCAATTTTCATTAATCTACCTCTTCCCCTATTTTCTCATTATACAGTTTCTGTTACGAGCCATTCAAGGAGAGGGGCTTTGTACAGTGAACGAATTTGTGCTACGATGAGGTGCCACAATTATTGAAATCACCCTACGAAGGCAGCGAAGGACCGACTCGAATAGCCTCATCGTCTGCTAGACGGAAATGTCTCGAACTCTTGTTCATATGCTCAGAATGGCACCCACAGTGTTTCATTGTTCACCTTGATTCACTGGAAGTACAAAGCACAGAGAGAGACCCTGCTATCTGGACCATGCCAAATGCTTTGGATCTTGGTAAACTGTTTAGTTATAGAAAATCAGAGAATCAAGCTTCCTCCTCTCAGGGTGATTTGCACTGCTCAAAAAGTCAAGCTAAACTGGATAAGTCAGATTGACTCGCTGGAAATATTCATGTTTATGACAAGTATCCCAAGTTCCGTAGGCATGAGCTACATAAAAACTACAAAATGATCTGTGATGGCTTTATCTACAAGGTCATCTGCTATAAGAATAGGGTGCCTACTATTCACAGGGGAGGGACTAGCTACCTCGCAGCCTTTCTTGTTAATTTTGAAATAAATATATATATATTATATTATATATATATTAATATATTATTAATATATATTATATATATATATATATATCATATAGATAAATATTAGGTGAAATTGATTTATTTTATTTTAATTAACATTAAATTATTATTAATGATAGATTATTATTAATATAGCAATTGAATTTAGGTTATTTTATATATTTAGTTTATTTATATTTTATTAACTGTTAGATTATCCTTAAAGATCAACAATCTCTTCCTTTTAAAAGGGTTTGCATCTTCAAGAAATTTGAATCCATTTGGACTTTTGGTAGATCCGAGTTAAAATGGATCTAGTTTGATTTGATTATTAATTATTAATTATAATTATTAATTTTAATGTTTTTTATTTTATTTTTACCAAGTCAAAATATTAAAGATTACAACAACTCTATCATATTTGGATCAAATATTTACATATGAGTTAAGTTTACTTATAAATCTCAAATATAAAGATTTTTTTTAATGAAAGGTGAATTGGGTGAGGGGATATCTTGGATAAAATATAATATTACAATATTTATTACCACCCCCATGCAATAAAAAGTGGTCGGGGTGGGGCAAATACTAATTATTACATTTTACCTAATATTTCTCATCACATGTCAACATTTTACTCAATATTTTCCTTAACACGTGCTAATTTTATAGTTGAGTTTGTTTATTTTCAAACATCAAATATGAAGAAAAATGATAATAAATGGACCAATTGAGAGAAAATATTGAATGAAATGTAATATTATAATATTATATTTTACCCCATATAACTTAGTAAAAAGTGGATGGAGGTAGGCCAAAATATTAGATAAAATGTAATAATTATATTTTTCCTAATGCCTTGCCTCTAACATATCAATAAAAAGTTTGCTTTTACAAACTACATATATTCAGTGTCATCATGTTCTACAATGAATTATGTATCTAATGTTGGAATTATCTGCTAAATTCTTTAACAAACAGACAACACAAAAATGCTTTGTTTCTGCACAGAAAACTGATAATTTTGTTTTCTGGACTTGGTGTTGCAGCAACAGGATTCGGTGTTGCAGCAACGCTGATCTGTGACATCAAGTCACTCAGTGTAACAGCAACACGTTTTTGACGCTAAGTCACTTTAAGAAAATTGACGCTTTGGTGTTACAGCAACTAAAAATAGTTGGCGTCAAAATCACTTATAAACTTACAGTGAGACATTTAACGTTTGGTGTAACAGCAACTAAAATAAGTGGCGTCAAATCACTAATAGACTTGCAGAGTAAAATCAAAGTGTTTTTGACACTTGGTGTAACAGCAACAGAAAATCAGCAAAACAGTAAACTTGTATTCATAAACAGTAAACAAAACTGATACAGTAAACTTAGCTGTTACAAGAGGAACACTTCAGTTCCAGAAATCGATTTTCCTCTATCTCAGAAAATCGCAGGTTCAGCACTGCTGTGCATTTACAGAAGAGACTTACACTTGTTCTTCTAACCTTTTCTCTATCTCAGAGTACAAAACAGAATTGCTGTTCAAAAATCTCTTGCACTCACAGAAAACAGAACTGCTGTTCTTTTTCTTTCTTACACTTGAAAACAAAACTGTTGTTCGTTGTATTTATAAGAAAATAAATATCTGAGTTAAACTATAAACTAGGCAAAATATTTGCTGATATTTATCTGCGTATTTATTGCAGAAGAGGCGGTGATGACTTTCTCACTTGAAAACAAGTCGGTTGCAGGGGAATTAATTTCTGCACATTTAATGCTCATTTAAAGTGCAAAAATATCATAAGACTTTTGCTGCTTCCGGATAATCTGCAATAACTGCTGAAGATCAGATCTATGTTCAGCATTTATGTGATGCAGTTGGAATTAAATTCC
>APFE031361133.1:132698-146382 GCA_000404065.3 Pinus taeda | reverse complement strand
GCCCACGGATCCATATGCATGTGCATCTCTCCAGAGTTTCAGTTTCATCTATCTGCTTGCAATACTCCCAATGAGATTGGGAAAAAGGTTGAAGATCTCTATGGGAAACAAGATGAGATGAAATGACATATGCTCGAAGTGGAGCTTCTATCATTGGATCCACGGAACTATGATAGAATTCAAGACTTCTTCACCAAATATAATGATCTATTGCTGCAACTCAAGGGTTGTGGAATTGACAAATCCAAGGAGGAGAGTCGCCAAATTCTCTCTATTATGTCAAAGCTCGGACCGGAATACTCCATCTTTGTATCTACATTTCATTCAGTAAGGCTCGCAACAGGTAAATCCTACACTATGCCTTCTCTCAAAGAATTTATGGAGTCCTTTATTTTTGAGCAAGATAAACTCATTGGCATGGGGAAAATCAAACCTCCAAAAGCGCATGCACTTGCTGTGCATGATAGCAGCCACAATAAACATCACAGATGTGATTCAAGTCAGAAAAATCAGCAGCAAAAAGACAAGGGAAAAGCGCATTCCCATCCAAAGAAGGAAGGGTACACCAAGCCCTTCAATGACTCCTCCGGCTCGAGAAATGAGAAAGGGAAGAAAGGAAACATATGCACCTACTGTCAAAGAGGATTCCATCCAGAATCTTCTTGCATGAAGAAACAAATTGACCAAATGGCAGAAATCCTTCAGAAGCACAACCTTGGGGATCACATCCCTCAGGGCGCCAAGAAGAAAACTGAGGATCCGCCACACGGGAGAGGTAATAATTTTCATGTTTTAGTTGCAATTAATTCTTCTCCTGATTCATGGATTATAGATTCTGGTGCATCACATCATATGGCTGCTGCAAAGGAAGTCTATTCCTCTTTGGATGCATGCAAAGGACCTCCCATCCTCATGGGAGATGACTCACCCATTGAGGTCACCGGAAAAGGTAGAGTGGAACTTTTACATGGAAGCTTTGAAGATGTGCTTCATGTTCCAAAACTTTCGGTAAACCTGCTTTCATTTTATCAGATCACTCATTCTGGCACTGGAAAGAGAGTGGAATTCACTCCAGATGCAGTAAACATATATGATCTACATAGTAGCGCCAAAATTGCAACTGGTGAGGTAAACAATGGAGCCAGACTATATACATTCTCTGAATTTATTGAATCTGAATCCTCCTTATTGCTTACACATGCTAATGATAGTAGTAGGCTTTGGCACGAAAGGTTTGGTCACTTAAATTACAGGTATATGCGGCAGCTAAGCAAGAATGAGATGGTGGAAGGCTTTCCAAATATCAGTTTCTCCGAAGGAGTTTGTGAAGGATGTGTTCTTGGTAAACATCCCAGAGAAAAGTTTGACACCGGCAAGACTCACAGAGCATCCTCTCCTCTAGATCTAATCCATAGTGATCTCATGGGGCCCTTTCCTCATCCTTCCATCAACAAAGCAAGGTATGTGCTTACATTTATTGATGATTTCTCAGGGTATACTTGGGTGTATCTTCTTAGGAACAAATCTGGAGTTTTTGAGCACTTTGAAGATTTCAAAGCACTAGTTGAGACACAGTCAGAGAGAAAGATCAAAGCCCTCCGTACAGAAAATGGGGGGGAATATGTTAACACAACACTTCAAAACATTTGCCTTCAGGCCGGCATACAATTGCAGTACACAGTTCCATACACTCCGCAACAGAATGGAGTTGCTGAGAGAAAGAACCGATCTCTCAAAGAGATGGCTTCCTGCATGCTGCATGCTAAGTCATTGCCTCATAAGCTATGGGCCGAAGCACTTAATTGTGCTAACTACATCCAGAACAGATCTCCTCATAGGTCTACCAAGAATCAGATCCCCTTTGAGGCTTGGAGCGGCACTAAACCAGAGATCACTCATCTCCATGTTTTCGGCTCTCGAGCATGGGCCTGGATCCCCTCTGAAAAGAGGAAAGCTCTTGATCCACAGAGCATTGAGTGCATATTTGTTGGATACCCTGATGGTGTGAAGGGATATCGACTCCTCATTCCCTCTACAGACAAGCTCATCATTGAGCGAAGTGTCAAATTTGAGGAAAGTCTCTCACATGCACCTCAGTCGCCGCATGCAGACACTTTTTATCTACCTCATGTCCGAGATGATGACTCGGTGCACTCAGATGCAGATACAGATCATGCAGATGTCGAGGAAGAGCATGCAGATGCAGAGACAGAGTCTTCAGATACAAATCTAGTGCACGCAAATGATGATGCACATCCAAGCCCAGATCGAGCTTCCAACAGTGAATCATATTCCCCTGTCATAAATCAGAGAATAAGGAGCTTACGGGAGATATATGCATAAGACCAACCAGCTGCTAGAAACGGTCTTGTGGGGGATAATTCTGATCTGCAGAGCACTAACTCAGAGTTTATTGAGCCTCCTCTTGTCCTCGTTGCCACTGAACCATCGCCCTCCTGGCATTGTCATTTGGTTCAATCTTCTGATCCACGGTCTTATGCTAAGGCTGTTGGGCATCCATCTTGGGAGTCCGCCATGGAGGAGGAGTATAACTCCCTCCTTGAGAACCAGACTTGGGATCTGGTCCCCCTTCCTTCAAGAAGGAAACTTGTCCGATGCAAATGGGTCTACAGGACCAAGAGTGCTGTAGATGGGAAAATCACCAGACGGAAAGCAAGGCTAGTAGCTAAAGGCTTTCAATAAGTGCATGGCATTGATTATGACGAGACCTTTGCTCCAGTAGCAAAGATGGATTCCATACGCCTTACACTTGCCATTGCAGCTACCCAGCGGTGGGAAGTACATCAGATGGATGTGAAGAATGCCTTTCTTCATGGAGACCTATTCGAGGAGATCTACATGGAGCAGCCACATGGTTTCATTCAGGATTCATCTTTGGTCTACAGACTGAATAAATCTCTCTACGGCCTTAAGCAAGCCCCGAGAGCTTGGTATGTGAAGATGGATTCTTTTCTCTTATCACAAAACTTTGAAAGATGTAAGTCTGATCTGAATGTTTACATGCTTAGGACACATGATTCTCTTCTTATCTTATTTTTTTATGTAGATGATCTCCTAATCACTGGCAGCTCGGCTTCAGCCATTGCTACAGTCAAGAGGGCCTTGCATGATAGGTTCTTGATGACGGACATGGGTCCATTACACTTCTTTCTTGGTCTTGAGATTAGCCAAGATGCCACACGCATCAAACTCTCTCAGGCTAAGTATGCACGAGATCTCCTCGAGAGATTTCGCATGGCTGACTGTAGGCCAGCACCGACTCCTTTTCTATCTGGGGTCCGCCTTGAGGATGGAGGTGACACTCCATTAGTTGACAGCACTCTCTACCAACAGCTAGTGGGGAGCTTATTGTACCTCACCCACTCCAGACTAGATCTCTCATATGCAGTAGGGGCAGTTTCCAGATACATGCAGGAGCCGCATGAGCTACACTGGAATGCTGCCAAGCACATCCTCCGATATGTACAAGGCACCATCACCTTTGGGATTCACTATGCAGCAGGCACTGCATTGAATCTCCTTGGCTTCACAGATTCTGATTGGGCAGGAGACAACATTGATCGCAAGTCCACCTCCGGATATTCACTCAGTCTAGGATCTAGCCCAATCTGTTGGTCGAGCAAGAAGCAGGGTGCTATTGCTCTCTCTTCAGCTGAGGCCAAGTACAGAGGAGTAGTCAACATCACCATTCAGGCTCTGTGGCTACAACACTTCCTCACTGAGTTGGGCGTTCAGTTCCGCCAGCCCATTGTCATCTAGTGTGACAACCAGAGCACTCTCAAATTTTGCAGGGATCCAGTACAGCGGTAGCGGACGAAGCACATAGAGATCCATATGCACTACATCAGAGACTTAGTACATGATCGGGTCATTGATTTGCAGTTCTGTCCCTCAGTAGAACAGACTGCAGACATCTTCACCAAGACATTCACTGAGCAGAAGTTTCGCTCTCTACATGATCGTCTTGGAGTGAAGGACACAGTTGCTTAGCAACTGTCTTTTCTTTTGATTACATTGCATTTTGAGGGGGGGGGGTTTCCCACGAGGTTTTCCCTCTTTCCTCAATTTTAATACAAGTTGCACTGTATTTTGGGTGACCTTTGGCCTTAGTTGTCAGGGCCAATTTTCTATTTTTCCCCATAGTGGTGTTGAGGGGGGGTGTTGGAACTACTACACCTACATGCGGACTCTCAGTTAGAGCATTGGATTGCATGCAAGCGAACTCTTAGTTAGAGAATGTGACTACATGCAACTACTACACATCTACATGCGGACTCTTAGTTAGAGCATGGGATTGCATGCAAGATTCCTTTTGCATGATTTACTCCTTGATTTGCTCCTTCTTTAACTCCGCAACTCACTAGTTATCTCCGGAACTTGTTGTAGGTGTTGAGTCTTCTCATTGATCACCACTATAGTGCATTACCTTGGGACCTTCACCCGGTAATGCTATATCATGAGCATTGTAAATATTTTCTAATGAATTATTCTTTTCTTCTTTTGATTTTCCTTTAGCGTTTTTGCTCTGCAACGCTGTGTGTTCAACCTTTACTAGCTAGATTCATCTGTGCAGGTTTTCTAACACATTTACAGCCTTGGCAGTTTGTAGATGATCCAGATAAGGTATCAATTTGAGCACATCATCCTTGACTTTATCCTAGGCCAACCTCACAGTCTGAATCATATAATTCTAAAAAATATTGACCTTTTAGGATCCGGTGCATTGCTTGCTTGCTTTACTCCAGTTCCTTCAAGGCCTTATCTCTTCCTTGAGCAACTTCAAGGCCCTTTTCCTCGGGCCAATTGAGTTGTAAAAGAAACTATCTTCTGTTCCTTGGCTTCTACAATCTTGAGGCATTCTACCTATACATTATCATGTTCTTTTGGCCTCTTATCTAGCTCAGCTATATTCTCTTTCCAAATGCAGACTTGGGCAACTTGATTTCTTAACTGGGCAGTATAACCTTCTTATCTTAGAGTTTTCATGCCCTCACAATTGCTTTCTTTGTTCCATCATAAGGTCCTCTACAACTTTATCTTACTTAGCATTCTTATCCTCTAGTTCTTGATTGTTTTCTTACACTGTGGTTGAATGCCAATGTATGAACCCGCCTTAACCATACGTAGATTGGCTTCGGAGTAACTCTAAGGAGAGATTTCGGAGCAATTCCCTCGACCTTAGGGAGAGGGTAAAATCCGACAAATCAAACCTTCCTATGGGCCCATACTTTGAGATAGACATTTTACCTAGCCGCCCCTCTTGACTTAGTTAAAGGTTCTGGGTCCTTAGATATATGGTTGTACTCTGATAGGTTCCTACTATTTTTTGTATTTATATTATAGGTTATGCTCGCCCACCAGAGGAGAGGCCTTATATATTCTCTAAGGATATATGGTCTTACTCCCTTAGGTTCTCGGCCCAGATTGAGATAGAGCGTAGTACCAATGATAGGTTGTGCGCCTTAATGGAGGGAGGACCTTCCCTGGGTTGGGCCTTTATAGGCAAGGTTGTGGACCTTAGAGGTATTTTTAGAAGTTGTACTTCCATTCTATTAGTTAATTGCCTAACCTTCCTAAAAGCGAGGAAGTTGGTGCCTAATCAACCAGTCCGCAGGGTGAGTAAGTATTTTTATAAATGGCCATTTTCATGCGAAAGATTTCCACTTTAACCCCAGGAATTAAGAATGACCTTAATGGCCGGGTTTACTGGCAAATCTCTTGACATAACTCTTAGGTTCCATGGGAATAGGGTCTTACTCCCTTAGGTTCTGGGCCCATAGTAGCGACCAAAGGGAGCTATCTTCATTGGTTCTGTCATTAATGGGTCAATATTTTATCGCGTTTAAGGGTGTGACTGAAGTAACACCTACTCATATTGAAGGGCGAGGGTATGGGTTGGGGAAAGGATTTTTTATCAATAGATTCCTAATCGCTCTTCCATTCTCTGCTTGAAAGTATCAGCGAACCTACTTATATATTTGGCTTGCGAGGATATTGATTACGGTAAGTATCTGTCCAAAGTAAGTCTTCTCTTATATTCTATTCTTCCCCCCTTAAGTAAGTGGCCTCTGTGAGGATAGAAGTGGCCTGCGAAGGTATATCGGGAGTTGGGGTTATTCTTTATAATCTCTGTTATATTATTATATTAAACCTGCCTGCCTTGATTTCCAGAACCATTTGTCTGTCCCCTACCTGCCTGATGAAATGGAGGGTATACTATATGTCTGTTCGTCTCTACCTAGTAGCACTCAAGGTGCATAAGACCAACACGATGTTCCTCGTCTGGCCGATTCAGAGAAGGCGGCTTCTTCTAATCAACACACAGAAAGTGAACCAGTTGTTTCCATCCATCCTAGAGGGTAGGGCCAATAGGGTCCGGAGTGGGTTTTCTGAGTGAGAGTTAGTGATCAAAAGGAACCAGATATCTCTTTCTACTTCACTTTGTATATTTTTGTTTAGCCCCCACTAAGTACATCAGTGAGTCAAATTGGTAGGAAATTCGTCCGCCTACCACGGTGTTGTAGTCTAACACCATTAGGGGCCATCCAATAAGGCAAATAGGGTTAAGGCCAATAGGGGTTCTTCAGGGATTTGGTTCTTTTCTTAGGGTCCGGCCATGCTTGAAAGAAGGAAGTAAAATAAGCTTGCTTCTTTAGCACCTCCCTTGGGAATGGGGTTTCGCCGTGCCCATACAGATAGTTGCTCGCTTCATTCTTACGGTAAGGAGAGGAATGAAGTACTTGACCACCACCTTATATATGCCACCCAATAGTAATTTATTTAGTTGGTCGCTTCCATTAACCATCGTCTTTAGACACTTGACCAACAGGAGAGAGATTTCTCGCTTGACTACCGCACCCCACCCAATAAGCATCAAGGAAGCAGACTTTTAGTTACTTATTTGAGAGGGGACGCCCAATAAGTAAAATCAATGAAAATCTCTCTTAAAGGACCAATGAGAGAGGAAGCTATGAAGAAGACTCATTAAACTATGTTGCCATCATTCTTGTCTGGTGATTCTAAACCAACACAAATCCTTAGGAAAGCTTCCCATTGCTAGGAATCACCGACTGCTGATTCAATCAAATGTGTGTGTACCCACGAAACTATGGATTCACCCACTATCTATATATAGTCACAATATTATTTATTACCTTTCTCCCTTCATCCTAGTCGAGGGAGTCTTGCCCAACCGCATTACCCTTATCTTATCCTTGACTTATGAATTCTTCTGGGCATCCACAAAAGAGGATCTAGAACAATGTGTTTGATTCTCGATGTGTTGTAAAAGGGGTGGGAAGGTTTAGGACCTTAAACCATTTGAAAACATTTGATGTGGAGATTCAATCTCAGGCCTTAGAGGTGGAACGATGGCCCAAAGTCTATTTGTCAAGTACAAGAGGTGAACTTGGGTGATTCGAATCCAAGATGTTACCAAGGGAGATCGAGTGAGAGGGCATGTCAATGGAGCAATTAGGCCCATCAAGGAAAACACTTAGAGAACCTAACTAGAGGTTAACTCTAGGGCTAGCCAAAGAATTCAGAGCCTAAAAAAGTCTTGGGTTTCAGGGAGCACATGGAATTTTCAAAATGGGGGGAGGGTGGCATGGTGCCTTCAAGTGTGAATGAACCCACCTAGCCTCCATGCAAAAGTGGTGAGGAAGTGGTTCTATAGCCACATGCTTGCACTTAGTGGATATTTTTCAAATAATGGAAATTTCAAAGGAGTTTATCAAATCAGTGTGAGTGGAAGCAGGTTCTCTTTTTTGAGGTATTGGACATGGTGGTGGATCACAATATGCAATGTGATCAATGGTGATGATGCATCCTTCATGACCTGAAAGAGTGAAGACACCACTGCATTCATGTCATGGATGTAATTACGTGTAAGGATGATATTTTAGTCCATCAGATTGGTCATGACTATGATATCGATCAATACCATCTTACCACCTAACTCAATTGGGATATTAGGCACAATCCATGCAGGGTGACAGAGTAGACCATAAAAGGCTCGTCACTCGGTCATTGGTGGAATGATGGTGGGAGAGCCAAGGTGCTGCTAAGTAGAGAATAGCATGGTACAAAATAAGGTCCCTTTGTCCACTAAACATCGATGAATATGGAAAGGAAGCCTAATAGTGCCACTCACATTGACTCGTATTTTCAATGGGGTGGAAGACATAAGATGAGCCTCTATATGTTAAGTCCCAATCAAAATTGTTGGCCTGATAATTGGGAGCGGGTATACTCCCATTTTTCTGACAAGGATAAGGTATAGTGAATGGCATTTCATTAGAAGTTACAGGGATACCCCCTAGTGTTTAGTAGTCACTCCAAGTCATTAAGTATATTTGCTGGGAGGATGGGTCGCCTATTGAGGGAGAAAGCACTGTAAGATAGTAGTAGGAGAACCACTAAGTTTATTACGATCAGTGCACTTCAAACGAAGTGCTTGGACTAGTCCTGGGAGATCAGGGCACTTATGGGTAGGGAGACCATAGAGCTTGCAAATGCCATAAGGGTGGAAAGTCCAATGATGAGTGTCCCTTTTTTGCTTGGTTCAAGCTTGGTTCTGGCGTGGATTTGGAGTGCCCCTAACATGACTAGAGTTGGCCCAAGCATTACTAGCACTGCCACTATGCCCCCATATACAATTCTTATGGTAGGCAAGGGGTTCAGGGGCTATGCCCCTAAAAAGTGTTTTTTTCTTATGGGTCCCAAAGCCATGTCTCCAAAGGAAAGGAGTGCTAAGGTGGAAAATCAGGTGGTTTGAAAGTGTTTTTAAAAGGGTGCCAAAATATGGTGTAGGTTACATGTTTTTGAAATGGAATAAACAAAAACCCCTAAGACTATAGCAAGGCCCAACCAAATAAAGGTAGGAAAATTGTAAGATTGAGGTTCTGGGGTTCTGGGAGAGGATTCAAGCTAGTGGTATTTATCTCCTTCCTAGGAATAGGGCTCAAAGTATGATATGTGATATTCGTGCTCAAGGTAGCAGTAGAGAGTCTAGTTGTGCTCTAGGTAGATGTCGATGTGGAGGTAAAGATTGAGGTCAAGGTGAAAATAGTTGATCGGTTGAGGGTTAAATGCCAGTGTAGTAGAAGGTAATATGCTGAGATTAAACTTATGGGTAAATATATGAGTTAGAAAAGACCGCTTAGAGGTCGTCGCTGTCACCTGCCTTCCACTTGGGGTCTAGTCATGATATTGGTTACCATGAGGCTTAGGTTATTTGAGATCATGACCTAATCGGCGATGGAAAAAACAAATAGAAGGTGGGGATATCTCTTTATAAAGAAGGGGATTATGCTTATGGGGTGAATAATTTTATTATTTCCTGCATTTCAGGTAATTCCATCCTTCTCTGTAAGTTGTTAGGAACTTGGTAGGGTACTTCCCTCGGAGATCCTGTGATGATGAACTCAATCTTGTATGGCGGTAGTAAGTACTTCTCTATCCCTTTTGGTGGCAACTTGAAAGTAGTTTGGGGATATGCTCGTATGTAAACAAGCATGGCTCAATGTCTTCTGGTGGGTGGGTTGTAAACAAGGTAAGGTATATAGATGATGTTCCCTATTTATATCCCTTCTTGGCTTAATAAGAGGTTGGGCCACTCCCTCACCTCGATCGTCCTAAGGTGAAAGGAAAAAGGTTAATAGAAACCTCCCCCACTCCATTGTTCTTATTCCTTAATGGGTTGGTAAGTAAAGACTCCCTCTCCTAGGTTTAAGGTAGTAGCAAGGTAAGGATGAGGTTGTTGATCCTGTCCTGATACCAGTCGAAGGTATAATATAAAAGATGCCCCATACCTCCTTCCTAAGATTCCTGCACGCGTGATAAATAAAGCATATCCTGGCTAGACATAATATCCTATAATATGAAGCTCGTCCCCATCATCTAAGAGGTTGCTCTGATAGACCATAATTGCAATCCATGGTTAAGGGGATACCACACTCTATCTCCTAGGGTGAAGGCATGAATTAAGGGAGGGTTGGCTGATCTAATCCTGACCTAATAATCGAAGGTCTAAGCGCTACCTACCTCCTAAGTGCTTCATTAATCCAAGTGGTCTAGGGATAAGCAGGTCTAGTTCTATCTTCAGGTGGTTAACTAGAAGGTGGAGGCATGAAAAGAAAGGCAGGTGGTTCTAATTGATGAATCATATTGGGGCTCCTTGGCGAGAACAAAAAGTCATATACTCATAAGGTAAGAGTGTACCCTACCCAGAAGAATTCATCAGGGTTAATAGGGTTAAAGGGTGAATATCCTAGTGCTTACCCTCATCTTCTTGGCTTAAGAAATAGGTGATAAGTAAGGTTGGGTAAGAGTCTATTGGTGGGTAGGTAGCAGGGACAAATGAAAGGTGGGTAGGTCTATCTATTCCTGGCGATGGAGTGGGTTCTAATTGATGAATCGTATCATCAAGGCTCGGCTGGAACTAATAGGTAATAGGTGGTACCCATAATAATTTCTGAAGTGTAATGGTAAGGCTGGTGAATGTGGTATGTCGGTATGTCCACTCGTAAAACAAGGCTATCTCGTCTCTAACTGGAAATTCTCCTCCATTCATGTTTATGAAGTTTTGGCTTTAGTTCCTCAATTTGGCAGTTCTGATGATCCCACCACACCACCGTTCATTGGTTCATCCTGTCCTTATAAGATAAGGGTTGTGAATAGTAGTACCTCATCTCCTCCTAAGGGAATAAGTAAGTTCGTGGTATAGGGTCAGTTCTATTTCTATCGTTGGAACATATATATATATATATATATATATTTATTATATAAGGGTCGGAACACCTTACTGATTACTCTTCCCTTATTACATACTCCAGACCCCATCAATAGTCGTCGATGGATAGTAGGGGGTCCTTTATCTGGATCCCACCCAACCAATCCCAATGAAGCAGCACTCTTTCTTCTTCGGAGCTTCATCGCTTCTTCTCCTCCCTCCCTCTCATTTCCTTCTCTCCTCCCTATTTATCTGCTATAGCTATAAGAGTGAGTTTCCACGCTGCTATTATATATGTAATTATGCTTTTTGTAGGATCGAATCCCTTCATTTCCTTTCTTGAGACCTACCCTACAGCTAGAGGGTGAGCCCTCCTTCCTCACTAGGGATTGGGGTGGGTGGATTGGAACCAAGGTAATAGATTATAATGGATGTCGTACCCTACTGGATCTTATTCCAGGCTTTCACAATGGGTAGTAGCACTCCAATCTCCTTTCCTAGGGTGATGGTACAAAGGTAAGAGTCAAGTTGTTGTTTCATCCTGCCATGTCATTTACTCTACTCAGGTTGATAGCTATCCGTCTTAAACGATTCATGAATCCAAGTGGTAAAAGTTCTGAGAGTAATAAAGGGAAGGGTAAGAGATCGATCCATCCGGTGCACTTCTAATATAAGGGTATAAAATAGAAGTCCTTCATACTCCCCTCCTTAGGGTGTACGAGCACTACTAAAGTAAAAGGTAAGGCAGGGAAAAGGTGTCATAACATGCTGCCATGCCTAGTCGCATCTTGCTATTAGTTCCTGGATTCATCCAATGGGTGCCCAAGGAATCACTCCATGGACTAGGTTGAAGGTAGTAATCAAGGGTAAGGGTGAGGTTGTTGTGTCATGCCATCCAATCTCGCCCATATAAGTGTTGTAGTTTGGTTGGTAAAGGGTAACAGGGACTAAAAATAATAGTGAATATGTGGTACCTAGAAGTTAATATGTGGTACCAAGAATCATAAGGTAAGTTAAAGAGTAAACATCATGTTGTATCCCCACCCTGATTCCTGGCTAAAGAAATAGGTTATAAGAAACAGTTCAGTAAAGGTCTAGTTAGTAGTTTCATCCAATCCCGCTCGGTTCTCTAGCAGTACCTCCTAAGTATTCATTCATCAAGTGGTTGGCAGCACTCAAAATTGGATGAAGGGAGTTAAAAAGGTAAGGGTTAGGGATGAAGTGATCCGGTCCTGTCCTGATAAAAGGTAAATAGGATTACTTCCTAAACGATTAATTAAGCAAGTGGTATAGGGCAGGTCTAGGTAGGTCTTCCTTTAGGTGGGTAAAGAGGTTGTGTGGTAACAAGGTAAGATAGGGAGTAAAGGTTTAAGCCAGCCTCCCGATTCCTGGCTCACTAGGTGATAAGTAATTAGGGTAAGGTATATAGGATAGGTGGGTGGGTAGTGGGTACTAAAATGAAAGGTAAAGTCAGTATCTCCTCTGGTGTCTAGCTGGGAATCTTCTCTTCTACCTCTCAATGTTGACTGGGATCCATCCAGGCATGAATATCCTGGCAATGATGGCTTGTTGTCTTCATTAATAACTAGTATTTGGGAAGCATGGCCCAAAGAATATAGTGCCTGTCTTTCGTACTTGTACCCACAGGGCATTCATTTAGCACGAGGTTTGGGCATCATAGAGTAGGGCATAAGTTAGTAAGTGAAAGGTTGCTTGATCCATTTGGTCCTTATAAGATCACTGTAGATGTTGTAGTTTCTTTTCTATCTAGGGAATAAGTTCTCCAAGGTCGAGTCCAAGGGAGATAAAGTTTCAAAAGGCTTAATTTATAGGTATGAGGGTGGCTGGCACAATATCGAAAGTTGAAGTATGCGTAAGAGAAAAGTGTTCAATGTTAATCAATTATTATTGGAAAGCCCCACATTCAATGGTGAAACATAAAGCCAATAAGTCTTTTTTTTGTTAACTAAATAAACAATTTCTTTATTGTTGCATTATATACATGAAAATGAAAACAAGCTAATCATGCGCCTATCTTCTCTCTTCTTGTCGAAATGTCCTCCTGGCTGGGCGAATTGAATTGGTGCACCTCAGCAACCAGTAGAATTGTGAACAAACAAAGCTTTTTTAAACCTCACTCCTATCTCGATCACCTGTGCATGAACCCCTTTGTGTGAGTTATCCTGGCCCTAGTAGCTAAAGAACAAAAAAACTGTATTCAGATAACTTTTTCCCTTGGTCTGACCTCAAAAGTTGACATAATTTGTCTGTTGGCCCTTGAGCGAATCACCTCAACTCCGTGGACTCTGGGTAGACCGAGAAGTCAAGGAATACGATGCTTAGCATCAGTGCTTGGCGAATACTATGTCATCAGAGAGAAACTCTCTTAAAGGGTATGGTTTATAGTGACGAGAATCTAGTTTGAATGCCCGATTATGGATTATCAGACATCTCAAAGTAGAATTTTTATTAACAAGAATCCTCTCCCATACGGTCGAGTGGCTCGTACCTCGCCCCTCCTCCTCGTACCTCAGGAGAGCGGCTCCGATCCATGAATGAGTAAGTTTTTGAAATATGTTGTAAGCAAACTTGAGACCTTTGCCGATATCTAGGTATGCTACATGTGAAGCTTAAAATATAGCTGTAGCAATCCTTTATGACTTGGGAAAGCGTTAGCAATCAGGGGAAGTGTCGATCTATCCAAGCAACCTCAAGGTTCAAAGCGTCTGTCTAGTTTCATGGGTGGTAATGGGGGAAGTGTCGATCTATCCAAGCAACCTCAAGGTTTGAAGCGTCTGTCCAGTTTCATGGGGGGTAATGGGGGAAGTGTTAGTGATTATAACCCAACCATCCATAAATCAGTTCTCAGTGGAGGTTATCAGTCATAACTTCTATAGTGTAGGCCATAGTCCCTTTCCCTCTCTCTATTGC
>APFE031361133.1:103270-114500 GCA_000404065.3 Pinus taeda | reverse complement strand
TTCTGTAGGGGTAAGCCTCTGTTCCAGTGAATATGGGAAACTCCTTTCAAGAAATGATTAGATACTATCGGCTATGCTTGGCTGTTATAGAGAAATGCCCTAAAAAACGTGGTTCAATAAGGGGAAAATCTATTTTATTGGTCCGATCGATTGCTTTCGCCACTTCCGGGTGGGAGAGCGGAGGAACCAAGGAGAAAAGGGTGTCAATGAAACGAGTTGTTAACAATGGCTATATGCATGGGATTACTATGTGCTTTTAACAAAGGATATGCAAATTGGACCAGGGCTATAAGCAATACCTTCACAACAAGAAAGATCTAATACAAATCGTTATATACAATACACCTGTTTAGGATCATATGTCAGTCATAACCCCCATAAGCACTGTCAAGACCCATTGCTGCTAGTCATTGCTACTACTTAGTGCTGGTCAGAGCAATGAGCTGCTCACATATAGATATACATGCAGAAAAAGATAACGCATACCACACAGAAAGACTTTCAAAGAGGGCGGGGAGGTTTAGCCATGCATGCTTGTTTACTTAGAGCATATCGATGTTATCAACAGACGAGATTGCTTGAATTCCATGGATAGAGAAATGGAATGCTGCTGCTTGCCAAAGGTGGTTGGTTTCTTTCTGCTATACCCGGCTGGAGACAAAGAAATAACTTGAAATGGGGTTTTTTCTCTCCCATTGATATGCAACACATCGACCGACCCAACAAGGGATTGGGTACAGTAGCAGTGGGGTAGACAGGGAATGATTTATTTTGTTTTTTCCTTTTGTCCTGGCCCCTTTGCGTGGTCAAAAACCTTCCCCTTTCCTATATTTCACATAGTAGATTCACCAATCCTAATGTCTATCCTCTACTTGCATGTTCTTGCATCATGGTTGTTTTTGTCAAGCTAGCCAGCGAGCCAGCCAACCTCCTCCCATTGGTCCACGCAAGCAATCCCTCTCCCGGTGGTCAAGTGAGAAATCCCTCTCCTTAACAGTCGATGGCATCCCACTATCATAGAGAACCTTCTAGAAATGGGCATGTTCAATAATAAGAAACTCCACTTTCATCCCCCATATAAGATAGTAGATTGCCCATCATACCACATAAATATGCTTTTTCTTTAATTGAAACCATAGAATGAGAGGGTTTTCTATAGAAGAATCTGTTCGAAGCAAACTGAGTGTCTGGGCCCAGGTATATTCCATCGCCATTTCTTGATTAATCTCATTTTTCTGGTGATAACATGGCTTGATAAATATGCTCATAAGTAAACAACATGTATCAATCTCACTCGTTAAAGTCCATCCTAACATAAGGAAATGTCCTTGCCTGACGAAGGGATTCATCGCTTGCTCTTCCGAGCGCAAGGACAAGCGACCTTGCTCATTAGATGTGGATTTTGAGAAAGAAAAAATCCATTTGAGTACTCGCGATGACCCGCCTTTGGTAGCACTAAAAACGATATTTATTGAAATGGAAAAGCCAAAATAGAATTTGTTGTTAGATCTATTTCAGGGCAACTAGTGCCTGGGCCAAATCTATAGGCAATAAATCAAGATCTCTATAGGCATTGGCCACCTTGCTTACGGGCACTGCCTTCCTAGTGTGACTGAAACTCTGTGGTGCCTGATCTATCCTAAACGGGTTTATCATAAGTAAAGCATCATCCATCAAATCAAGGCGCGAAGCCCTGGTGAGTTCAAGGGTTGACGAGTTCTGTACCGGTAAGTAAAAGGGTAAGAATGAAAGGGGATAAGGTGAAAGGGTACTAGGTAATGCGGGGCTGCATTAATGGTAGACTGGGAGACCGGTAGAAAGTGTACTGTGTCTTGGTCAATGTGGACTGGGCAGGTGTCGTTGGGCTGTGGGTTGTCTCTCCTTCCGGTGTTATGCATATTTGTGATGTCATTTCATATTGGGACGTGCTATTGGTAATGCAGTGGACGTGATCTGTCAGTGAATGGTGGTAACGCCTTTCTTGGATAAGATGTTTGCAGTTGCGTATTGAACATAAAGCGGATTGAATGCGTACAGGGAATCTAGGTAATGCCTTTCTTTGTTGGCAGATGGGTAAGTTTGTTAGGTTGCATTATATACATTGTAATACAAGAATTAGCTCATAAACTTATGAAAAAGATGCAACGTAAGTAATATCGTCATGCATCGGTTGAAAAACATCCAAGAAGATGTCCTCCATCGGTTCAAACAAAGCCAAGAAGAATCCATCATTAATGGGTACGTTAGATTGGCTCATATTGCATTATCTAAGGAATGATGGGTCCTAAAGCTGGGAATGATCGGAATGTGATATGAAGTCAAGTAAGAGAGATAATTAGTCAGTCTGGGAATGATGGGCACGTGCTTGCTATTGTCAAATGGTTCAGTTGTAACTTGGCTCCCCGGAATACTAATCAGTAGCTGGTGAAGCGACCTACCCCATAAGACGTGTCCCCTTCTGCTCCGATATGGACAGCATATGTGTAAGAATCTAATCAGTATCGGTGATCAATCCCCTCCATCCCCCCTCACTCACACTGGTTCACTTCCACACTCACACTCCTACCTTGTTGCATTATATACATGCATATACAAACACAATAAGTTAAGCACAACCTTCCTCACACTAGTTACTTCAGTCACTACTCCATACCAAACAACATGTTCAGTAACACCTCAAGATGGATGTTTAATGCTTATCATTAAACTATTTCAGGTGGTTTATCTATACGAGATCCCCATAAATAAACCATAGGCCCATATTGAAATCTCCAGCTAATAGTTAGTGTATCATACTATGATAAGAGATAGGAGATCGCATCTCTAAGTTTCACTTGTCCATTTCATTTTCAAGTGGGACTATAAGAGAAATCATTGCCATAATAAGCTTGCCATAAGTAAGTGCTTAGGAGGTCATTGATATCGGGTCAATAGCCCATGTATCACATCAGGTAGTAATTCCCTATGGTTGACATTTGAAGTTGATTTTCTAGGTCTATTTCTTCGGGTCCAATGAACTACTTGCTCATCCGGGCAAGAAAAAGATTGTTTATTTACTAAACTATACCTGTCATATAATTTCCCCTTGGCTTTAGGTTTGTGTGTGTGGATGCTGCTCTTTGAGGTGAGATCCTTATTAGCACCACCATAAGGTAAGTGCCTCGGTAGGTCATTGCTAACTAGACAAAAAATAGGCCTGGGTATCCTAGTCACATTGTAACAACTAGTGGTCTAATAATGGGGAATCAACAAGGGAAATGAAAAATATACGAGATCACATATATACATTTCACTTGTCCTTGTAAGTAATATGGTTCCTAAGTGGCTTCTTGTCCTTGGAAACAACCTAAGTAGTCCATACCTTCTTTATTAGTTCAAATACAACTGTAGTCCATTAAGTTCCATGGACAACACCACTACACTTGAGACTTAGAGTGCAACGTTTTAAGTAGAGACACTAGCCCATAGCCCAATCTCTTATGGGTGGTTAGTCCCGGTTTACACTAAATCATAATAGGAGATGAAAAGATGAGATACGAGTATATCAGTTAGTTATATATGTAATTATTCCCTTATATTCCGTTATATGCAATGGGCATACAGGAACATCCTAATTGTAGTGGTTTATTAGGGAGGGTAAGTAGTACGACTTGGAAGCTAATAGTCTATCCTAGTGGTAATAATACATGGGAGCTATAATCCGCAAGGTTCCACTGTATTTTAGTTCTTACATTTTCATTACCACCAGACATTGAGTTGGCTATCTCATGGCCTCGGTTTCTCGGTCGGGATAGGCACAAATAAGTTGGTTGGACAATTCCAATGGGGGAATAATAAACAAGGGGACTATAATCCAAATAATAGGATATTGCATATATACGACACCCATTCCCCATAACTACCATAACCAGTTGAATCCATGTTGCTAGTTGGCAGTCGATTGAACCCATGTTGTTAGTTGGTTAGCGCATAACACCCTGCTTTTCAATGACAGGGTTTAGCAGATACAGAGCTTGCCTACCCTTCTTCCCAATAGTAACCCACCCATGAGACATAGATAGACAAGGGGTGCCTATGGGAAATAAATAAATTCATAATACTCCCTTTGCCTTGGGTCTGGGTGATCGAATCCAATGGTATTTCTCAATAACGCATATATAAAGGCCTAATATAAGCAGTGAAGAAATGAAGTGAGGATTCTCATATTAAAAGGCACCAGATGGGGGTGGATGAAAATCCGAGCAATAAGAAGTTTTTCAATAAGATACCCATCTATCTTAAAAGGCACCAGGTTTGGAGAGTTACACCAAAAAGTGAGTTGGGAAAGGTGGGGTGTAAATACTAGCCATAAGAAAGAAGGTTATCAAGAATAGTTGTCCCCACTCGTTGCATATTCCACTAAAGGTTTGGTGACAAGGAGTAGGGATAAAGACTCAAATCCTAAATATAAGGGAAGTAATTTCTTCACTCACCCGAGGTACGGGGATGTGGGACGCAGTGGTGCTCAATAAGATACAACAACTCTAAGGCGAGGAGTGGAGGGAGCCAGAAGAAGAAACTAAAGATTCGGTATAGAATAATTGAATCCCATTTTATGAATATGCTTTTGGGGGTGGTTCCGATGGATCTTGTGGAAACCCATTTGGTCAATCAAATTTGTTTTAAGCCATTTTTCCTCTCCCTTTGAGATGATAGAGAGTTCAAACCTGAAACCTATTGGTTTAATGGATAGGCAAGTAAATATAGCTTAGCGTAGGCCCTGAACTGGTGGAAAATTCATTAATGAAAAGGTGACCTATCGAGTAAAGAACCTGCTAAACCCCCTCACCCCTTGCACACCTAATAACAACTTGCTAACCACCCTCTGAGCTCTCTTATTTGGCTAACTCTTGACTGGCTATCTTACCTTCCCGATTCAAAAATGAAAGTCATCCTATGGAGCATATCATGAAATGTCGGGTTGAGGTTCAAGGGTAGAGGTTCGATTGCTATGGTTTTTCCGTATAGGTTCGAGTTCTTTGAGAGTCTAGGTCTAGGTCGAGGGTGAAAAGGTCTAGTGTCCTGTTTTGGTCTCATGTCTATTCTTCATTTCTCTGTCCGCGGGAACCCATCTCAAAATATGTGGCAATCAATCAATATCTATCCAAGCCCAACTGAGTATAAAAGCCTAGCTATTACTAGCAATTGTCTATCTGGCTATAACAACTAGCTATGCTCGACTATCGGCGACAATGACCTCCTTGTATGACCGAGTTATAATGACCTTTTGGCATCAACTATGTCTGATTGTAAAACCTTACTCAAAAAGTGAATAATCATATATAACACCTGTTCATTCCTTTCTTCCATACCATCGAGGTAGGAACATTTCATTGTTCCGTATCGGTAAGCTCTATTTCCACTAGGTAGGTTCCTTCTCTTCTTGTTGTCAGTTGGTAATGAGGCTATTTTCACCTCTCTAAGAACATGCCCTAGGCGAATAAGTGAATCATCGGTGCCCCTCACCCACCAGTTGAATTGTAAATAAACAAGTTGTTGTAAACCTTGCTCCTCTCTTGATCCACCTTCGATACAACACTTATGTCAAGTGATCCCGGCAAGCAACGCAATATCCCTCTATGGGTTCACCTTTGCGTACAACACCTTTGGCGAGTGATCCTGGTAAGCAACTTAAGAAACCGAAAAGCAGATAAGAAGCTTGTTCTCTTTTGGTGCACCTTGCCCTGCTAATCTGCCCACTTTGGAAGGTAGAAAGCATAAATCATCATCAACCAAAAACGCCTAATCGTTGACCCGCCCCATCTCAACTAGGTGGGCTATGGGGGGATTGATCCCAGAAGGCAAGGACTCTGCACGCTTGACATCCATCAATGCTTGGCAAAATTCCGGTTATCATAGAGAGAAACATCCTTAAAGGTTATAGTGAAGTAAAAAGAAAATCTATTGAAGAGCCCTGATGAGTCAATTCTTTTTATTGGACTAGCTTAAGATAATAATTTATTAGACAATAATATTGAATGAGGACCCGGAGGGGCTCGCCTGAGGTACACCCCCCCACCACAATAGTAACTTAGGATGTTTTCTCAAATATGATCCATAAACTACCTCGTTTGGTAGGCATATCAAAAGAAGGGAAATAATAACCATGGTGATAAATATAAAGAAGACAATAGGCCCCCTGCATAATTATTGAATATGTCGGTGTCTAAAATAGAATCCCATTGGATGAATAAGCAATTTTTGGTATGAGTGGGGTTCCAATCGATCATAAAAGCTAAGCTTTGACAAATAAATGTGCATTTAATAAAGAAAATATATGTGTGTGGGCGGGGTCAAAAGCATATGTGTTCATCTGGGTTCCAGAACTCCATTTTATTTCTTTCCAAATAGACTATTTCATACATGTAAGCAGGTTATTCCTTCCTTCCATCTTAAAAAGGCAGGTGCAACATAAGAAAGAAAGGCTTAGGCAGGTTAGGTCAAAACCTCTCTCTTAAATATGAGGTTCTTGCATTATAAATGTTATTATCCACCAATGGGATCACTTCTCAAAACAGGTACCATAGTCAAATCATCATGCTTAAGTTCCAAAACATCTAAGAAGACATCCTCCATCGATTCATAAATAGACAAAAATCCATCAACACCCGACATCGACTAGCTTATATCATAGACCCTATCGTTGTAACTCACTCACTTGGCCCCGTCCCGTCTAGTCTGGTCTAGCCCCTATTAAGCAAACCTGTATCCAGCAGACTCAGTAAGCCAATCAGCCCCGAACCATCTAGCAAGATCCTGCCCGCCTGCAATAAGAAAAATGTAGTGAGCAAGTAGGTACCCACTGCCAAAGCTAAATGCAAAAGATTCCATCCCCCCCATAAATAGTATGGGTGTTGGGGCACATAAGAATGATTTTTAAGAAATATTGGGAATAACCTTAACTTGATTAACAAAACCTTGTTCTATGACACGGTAGTAAGATATTTCATATAAGGTCACAAAGTGTTTCTCCAGTGGGTTTAAATTGCCATTTCAGAGGTTTCTACCAGTAGAACTTGCCTTAGCTTCTAACTCCTTATATGATTCTCTATGCCTTGCTTCACTTTCAATGAAGTGGTTGTATTAGGTCACATTTCAGTATTGAAATGATCAGGTTCGTAAGTTTCCTGCTCTCCGTTATGGCCAGCCAGGTATCTACCCGTTGACGACCCCTAAACATCATAGAGATTCTGTCTTCGTCCAGAGGAAAACACCCTCACACATCCATAGCCAGCAAGCGAGACAAGCTAATAACCAGCCAGCCACGGATGGTGTAGGGGTGAAATGGTTTAGTGGCAAGTACAACAAGCAAGCCCTTCCAATTTCAAATGATTGATTGACAACTGAAAGCCTAGTTTGGTAATGCCAACCTTTCCCCGAAATGAAGCTATTGATTGACGACGACAGGACAACACAACCACTAGGTATAGCAACCACAATGAACCGGAAGCCCCATGTTACCAACAGTCAGAAGTTCACCTAATGATCCGTTCATAGTTTTCGTCACAGCCAGTTACACCTCACACAGTTAACTGGTAGTTAATTCTATGTTATTTCCCCGAGGAAGTTCCTTTATCTCGTGCAACTCAAGGCTAAAAGGGTTAGTTGGTTTGATCCATGCTTGCAAATGTGTCATTTCACTAAGAAAAGATTTTTGTTTGGGGTTTTTAGGTAATCTGTTATCAAGATCGATAAAAAGAGAGTTTCAATAGAGTTCAAATTGAAATAGGATCAAATTTATCCCAATACTAATTATCTAACCATTCATTCATTGTAGCTATCTATCTGTTGGTTCTTCCCTCAACCAATAAATCAACAATCAATTTCTCTCTGGGCAAGGCCCCACCCACCTCGAAAGATGATGGCTATCGTCTTCCCCCAAGCACCCCAATATGTCTTACCAACCTGTGAACTCTTTTCTTCTTTTGGGCTCTGTGGAGACCAACCATGATGTGATGAGTCGTTCATTTCCTACCAAAAAGCATCATAAGTTGAATTGAGGTTGTTCAATAAGTTGGAAATAGGGTAATCAAATTTGTTATTCTTCCCACTATACTTTGTAAGGCAGGCCATCGCCACTCATATGCTTTCGGTAACTATAAAGAGAATAAAAAGAAAAGCATATAATATATAATAATTAGATATATCCTTGTATACAATAATATTGTATTCGGGTATGATTGAGCCTAACGCGAAAAGTTGTGTCCATGCCTAGCTTACCTTATCATATTACCATTGAAACACTCAGACACTATTATCTATCCATCCAGTCAGATTTCTATTTGCCTCTCTCTTTTCTCTCCTCACGAGAAGCCTCGGACGAACCCCATCCATCCCCAAAAAAAGAGCAGGAAACAACATCGAAACCCCCATTCCCGTCTCCTCTTGATCTATATTCATGCATTTGTTATCCATCTCTTGTTTAGCTTCTTGCTCTAGCTCTGGCTTCCACTGTCTATTCTATCTCTTGGTCCTATCTCCTCCCTGGCCCCTCGTCTCTTCTTCCTTCCTTCTTACATCTCGTCCGTTGTCTCTGCTACCCCTTCCCTTCTGTCTACTTGCCTCTTGGATCTGTTTTTGCCTTCTTCCATTCTTACTTCCCCTGTTGTTCCTTCATATTTTCTCTTCCCTAGATAAGTGGCTGCTTTATTCCTTAATTCGTTGCTTTTGTGCCTAGTGCGGTCTGTTCCTTGCGGTGGGGCGCAGGCTAATTTTATGTTGTTTGTGTCATGCTAGTGTGCCATTTTTGGTGCTGATGGGACTGCTCTTGGTGGCGCAGCTACGAAGCTATTGGGAGTCGGGCATGACCAAGCCTGCGACAAATATATGTATTATATACTTTCAAAGCTATCGAGTTTATCCCTTCGACAAACAAACAAACATTGAATCACCATGCGATTGTATCTATAAATAATGACTGGAATAAATGACAAAAAAATCAGTCTGCTTACTGACCAAATATTTTCAATATTTTAGTTTAACCAACAAGTATTGGATTTCCGTATCATCATATATCATTTTCTTGTAACCTGCTCGAAAACGAGAGAGAGACTTATGAAAGGTAGGTATGCAGCTGCTGTGAAATAGATGAACCAGCACGCTCCATGTGCTTCGCACGCCCTCTCTGGTCAGAAAAATAGAACAACGTGAAGGTGCGCACCTAGGCCATTAGTGTGAGTCACCATTAGCATAGCTTTGTTTTCTTCCCAACTGGGGCAGAGAGATATTTGCGAAGTGAAGTAACATAACGAGGTATTCGAGAGAATGGAAAGAATTTATAGAACTACCAGAATTGGAGGTGTGAAAGTGGCTCTATGACTGTCTGGCAATGATATGCTCCTTGGCAATGATAACTGGTTGACTAAGGCCTCGACTGTCAATGACCTTACCTTACCAATGACAAGAGAGTAGCAATGACTGAGTAGAGATTCTACGTATGACTAGAGCTTCATGCACTGAGTATAGGTTTGATGAGTAAGGCTTTATTCTAGATTGATAGATCGGAGTTCTTTCTCTAACTTATTGTCTATTATACTATTGCCTATGGGGCTATGTGATTTCCACTGAAACCTGGGATCGCCTCTTGAATCGACGAAGACTCTTGGATTGACTGATCGAGTAGCACATGAAGTATAGAAGCATCGAATCTTGGCTCTCCTATTAGTGGTTGTTCCAGGTATTTATTTGATGGATCAATTTGATCAACTAGCTCTGTTCCTGCTTACCTTGCTACTGGTGATGCTTATATACATGATTATGCTGCTACCTATGCTATTGATGGCTTAAATGTTGGTCCTAGCTTTTTATGTTTTTCTCTGTCTTTGCTACTCGTGTTATTGTATACTACTGGTACTGTACGAGTACTGTTTACTGTTGGTTAACAGGTACTAGGTTTCAGCTAAGCTCTATATATGGATTATGGTCAAGATGGTGGTTGATAGCTGCAAGTGTTGTGGTTCGAGGTATGGTGGCTTTGTAGCAATCGCTTAAATTTAAGGGGCTCAACTGGATCTAGATATGGAAACTGTTATTATAATAATGTCCCGGTCTCTCTAGTTATCGAATATATGCAATTAGGTTTGTCTTTACTAAGAGAGTGAGAGAGGC
This sequence comes from Pinus taeda, assembly GCA_000404065.3. Classification (NCBI taxonomy): domain Eukaryota; kingdom Viridiplantae; phylum Streptophyta; class Pinopsida; order Pinales; family Pinaceae; genus Pinus; species Pinus taeda. The sequence continues at coordinate 104,354 of APFE031361133.1, read as the reverse complement.
CAATTAGATGAGACTTGTATCCCAAATCTGAAGTAACCAGTTTCACTAGAGTAGACATGCTTGAGATCGAGTGTGTAAATCCACTAGCACATGAGGTAGAGCCTAAAGTAGAAGAGATAACTACCTAAATAGTTCAATAGTCAACCTTCTCTGGAGTGTAAATCAAATATCCACTTAGACCTTAGCAATCACATTTTCTTTGGTAGAATTCATTTTCTCACCTACGTATGATGATTCATTGAGCTAGTCAAAAGACTCAATAGAATAAGAAATAAGATACTGGTACCACTCAAGGGTGATGCCAGTCAGGGTATGAGGGAAACACTTGGCCATAACATTAGGATAGGCACTCAGCTCCTTATAGATGTTATGAAACTTACCCAGATGTGTGTTTACATATCCAATACCACCATAAGTGGGTAAAGTATGAATGGGATGAAGTAAGATGATAACTTGGATCTCAGGGTGCAATGGGTTCTTGAAGTAGGGTTTGGTTATGTGTCATGGTTAGGATTGGGTAGCAATGATAGAGTTAGGTTGTTGGAATAGTGGAAGCACAGGTAGTAGATGAGGCATATAAGCAAGATGCTAGAAAAACACATGGTAGTACAGTAGTACCTGCTATGCATAATGTGGTGACCAGTCTTCCAGTCATGAACATGAATGAGATCTCGTATCTACGTAATTTATCTATGTAATTTCATGAATTATATATGTAATTTCGTGATGAATTCTTCCAGGGTAATGATGAAGGGAATCTTGAGACATAATTATATATGTTGCTCCAGTTTCGAGCAATTGACATTGTATGTCCATGCAGAACTAAGAAGGATTACAAATCGAGCAACTGACATTGAGCTCTTTCTCTCTCTATGGTAACCCACCTACATTCTTTATGAGCATGTGGTAAACTCTTTACAAATTGAATTACCTTATCTTCCCCTCAAGTGCCTCACAATTACCATAGTCCAACACGTGCTATGCAAATTATGGCTTTTCTTCCATGAAGTGGGCCTTTTGCTGGACCACACTTCCTTTCGAAGTTTCCCTCTCTCAGTGGTCGAGCCATGTTGTAGCATCCTCT
>APFE031361133.1:76952-100748 GCA_000404065.3 Pinus taeda | reverse complement strand
TTTAGATTATCGTGCTTGCTTCATCATTACAACGTATGTTTCCTCACTTCCCCTTTGATTTCCTAATCCCATGAGGCTAATGCAAGTGTTCGTAATCTTGAATGTCATCCAAGAAAGAATGATCCATCCCACCTACCCAGCGCATGCTATGCACACAAAATACAAGGCAATCCCGTTAAGCTAGCTGGGATCGAATGGCTTCCTACCTGCCATCGGATTGAATGCTTCCACTACTACATCTTGTGAGGGAATGTTATCAGACTGACATCAGATCTACAGCCAATACAACCAGGAGAGGCTACCCTTCCTACCTTTCGATTGAATCCAGACACTACACACACATCATTAGGCATTGAATACAGGCATCAGATAGATACTACACAGTCACTCCAGCCATGAAACAACAATACATGGGATTGACAGACAAGACAACTTGGCATCTATGCTTCTACCAGAAAGGGGCAAGAATGCTGACTAACAAGCAAGCAACATAGGGTATGCTATCAAGCATAGGATTCACATCAATGTAGGGATCGAATACAGTCAATATAGATAGAGCAGAGGAGATACCTTCCATCAGAGACTGATACTATAAATGCACATAGAGATACATTCCATCCATCCAATGCAATCCGTCCATCCATCCATCTAGAGACAGATACAGTCTAGGCTAGGGAAATATGTAACGAATGAAGGCATCAGGACATCCGCCCTCCCATACTTCCACCCACAGAGAGGCCTCCCTCTACTTCTGAGGCTTGCCAACATAGTGCCTTTACCTTGACACAACCTACCTTTGCACTAAACTGCAACCAATGTGTACGTCCTTACCCACAATCTCGCATATTCCTTGCTACCCATTTGATAATATACTGAGGGGAAAAAACAACAACGGTCAAATTCCACCATAGGGATGGAACTACATCATACCGGATAAACCCTTTGCCCAACCCTATTTCATTATACAATTTATTATATAATAAATTGAATTGAAACCTAAACATCAATCCTAGTGAAACAAATGATAGTAATACTATATATTTCCACCACTATTAAAACTTTCTAGTCATGGGGATACCTACCTTTTTAGTGAGGGATCGTGTATAGTCCATGGCTATGGATTTAAACAAAGCTTAGGGGAAACCCTCGTACCCTAAGCCTAAGCTATTTCTTTTCAAGTGGTTTGTTACCACATTAGGGAACATGCCTCTCTAAATAGCATAGAGTAAGGTAAAAATCATCTCATAAGAGATATTCATTGCCTTTGATCTCCTTCTCAAGCCCACATGTGTGAGACAGAGAGCTAAGATGAAAGGCGATTTGCTTGTAGGGGCCTCTTTATTCCTCAAGGAAAGTGCTAGGGTGCCCAAATGCTCATTTTATGCCAAAAAGTAGATTCTATTTTGCCTCCAAATATGTAAAAGTACCTCATGTAACCCAAACATGAATCAAAATGTGTAGGAGAGCCACATGTGTGGGGTACATGGTGCATATCAAGTTGGATCACTGGAAGATGGAGGTGCCACTAGGGGGAGATAGTTGGAGGAGTTCGTCATCATGCCACTGGTCATCATCCATCATCAATGAGTATGAATGCCCTGCTGGATCATGTCATAATATGTATGTCCCAGGAACATAACTCCCACATGTGTGGGTCACATCAACCTGTCATCACCAATCTTCATCCCAGGAGGGAAGGGCTCTAACATTCATGGAGCTTTGGAGGTGGGTAATCATGTCTGGATCAGTGAAAGATGGAGCACCCCGATGATAGAGGTTGCGTTGGGAATTGTGACCTGGGCTGGAATTGCCTCGAGATCTGTGAAATTTGTAATCACAACACTAGGGCACACATGCAAGGTAGATACGAGTAGTATGTAGATGATCATGCTAAGCTTCAATAATGTATACAACCTCGGTAAATGCAACAAGGAACATCAGTGTAGATATCTTTATATTGACCCATTATATGTAAGTCATTTCTACCTTAATTAGGGGACATGGTAATAGAACAAAGCCACTTAACTAGGTTAGAAGACAAGGTTCATTAATCCCCTTTAGACACTCAAGGTCAGCCAACAAAAACTCAAAGGAGAAATGGGAAAATTAAAAGGGATGGCTAAGAGCTATGTGTAACCTACCATATGTAGAAACACGAAGCCAAGAGATGGGAGCATATATATGTAATTAAGCACTGCTTTTGAAGGTTGTGCTTTTGCATCTTGGAGACCCTTTAGCATTACTTTGACTTTGTGCTTTGCATTTTTATATATCTTCCTTGCTCTCCTCACCCTGATGGGTGAGCAATAAATAACCTTTTTTTGAGCAATCAAGAAAATGATTTTACTTATTGGGTGGAGGGGGCGTTGGTCGAGCCATGTTGTAGCATCCTCTCCTTATCAGTTGAGTCATATTGTAGCATCCTCTCCTTATTAGTCGAGTCATGTTGTAGCATCCTCTCTTGTTGGTCAAGTCATGTTGTAGCATCCTCTCCTTAACAGTCGATTCCCTGCCTTCCTTGATGCTTTTATTGGGTGGGGGCTTTGGTCTTCACCATTCTTCGGGATTGGGGTGGGTGGGTAAATAGTTTGGGACAATAGAGTGAGAAATCGATGGTGGTTTGTTGGTCGAGCGACTCTGTCCCTCTCCTTTTAGTCGAGTGTGCTAACATACCCTCACCCCAGCTTATTCTACAATAAATAGATAAGATTCCTTCATCTACAATAGAGAGTAGTAGGTATTAGTTAGTAGCTTCTTCCTAGTTGCTTTTATAGTTCTAGTAAAGATAGGAAGGGTTGAGGTTTGTTAGAGGGTTACGTTGTTGAGATCAAAGCAGAGTGCTTATGCTGCAATATCTAAAGTGTTTCTCTTTCTGTCTAAGCCTATCAAATAGATCAACCTACAATAGAAGATATAATTCCTACTCTTACTTCCTACTCTTTTAGATAGAAAGCTAACACATAGGACCTAATTCCTACTCTTCCTAGAGTACATCAAGCCAGACCAACAATCTAAACCATTTCTATCTAACAGAGAAAGACACTATAAGGATCTAATTCCTACTTTCTCATACCTTGAAAGTAAAAAAAAATAAAATTCCTTACCCTTATGACGTTAAGATAAGTATCTGTCGATCCTTCTATTTCATATCTCAAGCTCATACTAATAAAGGAAAGAGAAAGTCACTATTAGAAGATAAGAACCCTATTCTCTATAGCCTGGAATTCAAACTACCTAAGACCTCCTATAGAATAGATAAACCTACTCTCTATTCTAGCCTGCTAATTGAGAGACATAGGATCTCATCTTAATCCTTTCAATCTCCTCACTATCTACTAAAGGGACTAAACTCCTAAGATAATTTCTTTCTACTCAAGCATACCTAAAGCTACTTGATTCCTCTTTGTCAACCAACTCTACATTTCCTAACTCTCTCTACATAAGCTACATACTAGTTCCTAGGAGTCTTTCTGCCCAAGCATACTTACTAGTTATTCAAGAGTCTCTTACTTCACTGACTAGTCCCTTATCCTTTCTCTATACCTAAGCATACTATATATTTCATACACTTACTACTTTCAATCTCTTCAATGCACTGAATATATAAAAGACTTTCTATTTCCTCACTATAGAAACTAGTCAAAGTTATTCTCCACTCCTAACTATAGAAACTCTACAAACCTTCTCAAGAAGGCTTTCAAATATCTAGAAAGAATTAGAGAATCTATATTAAGGAATTAATATTGAAGCTATATTCTTATTTATTTCTTATTCAACCTTCCTAACTAATGACTAAAGAAGAAAGAAAGATGAGAGCCTAGACTCACTACTATAAATAGAATCAAGTGCCTATCTATCTCCTTTATAGAAACTAAATCAAACTCATCTCCTAATACTTTCTCTATCTAAAAAATAGAGAACCTCAAATCTAGAAAGGCTGGGAAGAGAACAAAACCCAATTAATCTTCTTCAATATAGAAACCAACAAATAGAGGAAGGAGAACTCGAGACATCAACCCTACTAATAGACCAACAATCTCATATATCTATCTAACCTCTCACCAATATATATATAGAAGACATAAAAACTATTATGACCTTCCTACTACTAAAAGAGAACCTATCTAATCACTTTAGACTCTACTTTGCTAATATAGAGAAGGAAGAATAAATAGGATACAGATCCCAGTTACTTATCCATTTTTTCATGTTGAAAAATCCTTAGTAACAATCTACCAATATCTAAACCTCCTATTAGACCTACAAATAGCAGACTTAGAAACTAATATAATATTGAAAAGGAATACTAAGAAAGAGAAATAGTTCCATACTAATTCCTACTTACTTGAACAAAGAGACCCTATTTACTATCTCTAGCAATAAAAGAGATAAGGTTGTCCTGACTCTGCTTTACTTTAGAGACGACCTTATTTCTCTTCCATTCCATCTATGTCTACATAATGAGACTTCCTATTCCTACTACTTATTAGACTTCCTATCTGATTCTAGGAGTGAAAAGGTCTATAGTGTAGTAAGTCATACCATAGGTATGGTGAGTAAAGGGACTCCATTCTGTAGTATAGGAGGATATAGTATATGTTAGTAGTGATTCCTTTCCTATTCTTATCTGCTTGTAGAAAGATTCTATCCTAATACTTTCAATGACCTACACAATATATACCTTATATAGACTAGCTCCAACACTTCATATACATTCTAGATCCTATATCTCTTGACTTCAAGCAGAAAAAACAACTAAAAAAGTGACACTTCTTCTATATCTTGAAGGGAAATACACATACTAATGGAGTCACTTAGGAGACTTTCTCTATTCTTTTGGAACACTTGATACTATCTCTGTAACATTAGATCAATTCTCTATTATTCTATTAAAAAGAAAAGAAGACAGAGTGCTTTGAGAAATCCAATATAGGGTGCGCATAGGAGATGGGTTTCAGGTCCTGCTGCCACAGGCCATGGTTCAATCGATGATTTCTTTCTAGTGAAGTTGAAACTTCTTTTAGATTCTAGCATAGGGACTTCTATTCTAGTGAGTTCAGTTGATCACTTCTATTCTAGTAGCTAAAGGAATAGATCCTAATCCTTTCAATATTACTTCAATATACATTCTATTAACTCAAGCATACTTTCTCTAAACCACACTAAAGCTACTTGAACTGAAAACTATTGAATAAGGAGACTCAATCTTTCTTATTTATGAAAATGGCCAAGCCTTGTACATCATAATAACAGTATTGACAAAGAGAATAAGTGAGATGAAATGGTGGGAAGATAAGGACATACAGATAAGTAGAATAGGAAAAGTAATAAGACTCAAAGTCACATTAGATACATAACTTCCTATTTGAAATTATCTTTGACATACTTTAGTTTTTTTTCCTGGGATATCCTTAATGAATATCTCCTGAAAGAGGCTCTTCCTTTTATTAAGGTTGTCGTAACCTTTCTAGTTTTGTCCTTTTCTCACCTTCTTATTGCATTAGTATTTGAAGTGCTTGAGCTTACCATTGACACCTTTGATCATCGCTCACTCACCTACATATTTCTCTTTTCTTCATGATCATTCATGTATACCCTAGTTATGAGATATAGGCCAAACGTATGAGACTGATCATCTTATTCATTTTGATTCTAGTTTGAGTCAGTTTGATTTCATCCACTTTGATTTTATTCTATCTTTCTTTATCAGGAACTATAGAATAGAGACTTTTGTGTAGTCCTATGTTGTATTGATTCTCTAGAGATCTATCTTGGAAGAATCTTATCCCCATATTGTAGCTTCCAAAGGAATAATGACTCCCAAAGGGATTGTTTCCCCCAGAGGCATTGCCCATAGGGATGAAGAAACTCCTAAAGGCATTACTTCCCCCATGACCATGAGTACCCCCAGGGACATAGGCACTCCTAATAGCATTATTGCCCCCAAGATTACGCATAACTCTAAAAGTATGGCTATTCCAAGGGACATTATCTCCCCCAAAACCATTGCTTCCCCAAACATTACTAGGAACAATCCTAGACCTGTTGAAGTTTCTAAGTTTACTTAGTTTAGAAACCCTTCATGCACTTTTTCTGATTTACCCCTACCTACTTGTTATTTTTCTTTAACAAGTTATTTACAAAGTAAATACTGAAAATAAACACCAGTGCATGCTCAGCATATTATAGATCAATAACTAAAAGAAACAAGAACAAACACACCACATGACACCATTATTTTTGGACCAATGTCCCCGAGAAAACCCAATGCAGGAAAAATGGTGCAGTTATCTGAGGGTTTTCTTATTAAGCAAAATCGGAGTACAATCTGGGTGCCAAAACTGGCCTACCCAACAGAGAATTTCCTTAGCAGCTATACCTCATAGTTTGAGAGAAATATCCTGGCCGAAACCCTGGAAAACCCTTCTGGTAGCTCCTCAGCACAAAACTACTCTGCAACCCCAGCGTTTGCCAAAACTGGACTGCGTCAGCCCCTCTCTATCTCATGCTGGCCCTGCGTCAACCTTTCTAGGCCTGTGTCAGCCCCAAGAGGCCCTGCATCAGCTCTGTGAGCCTCTGCGTCAGCTGTGCTGGCCCCTTTGGTGCTCTGCGCAGCACTTGGCTGCCTTTGCGTGGCCCTGCGTGAACCCTTGCTGGCTCTGCGTCACCCTCCTTGGTTGTTGCGCTGCTCTCCTGACACAATCTCTGCCTTCTCTATTTCTATGTACTCAATGCCCCTCAAGTGCTATCCCGACCAATGATTCTATCTCTTAGCAAACCTCGCTCTAGATTATAGAATGACTGATCATCTGGTGTGTCCTCCATGTGACCCTCAAGCCTCCTCTTATACTTTTCTTGTTGACATCTCAACGACCGAGATTAAGTCCCTAATCAACGGTTAAGATTAGATCTAGCTTGATCCATGTCTTTTGGACCATTCTAACATGGATTCATATTAATACACATTAATATTTTATTTTCCCTAAGTTTAGATTTAGGGACTCCATTAAAAATATTAATTATTTTAATATCTCCTGATTTGTTTAGAATCTTCCCAAACCCTTTCTGGGTATTGGAGATCTCATGTGCCCCAATCTCTCCACCAAATTAAGTGGCTTGAGCACATATGATGCTACCCCAAATCAACACTCCCTCTTAGCGAGGACTGTGCTCTAGCAATACTCCTCACTAAGTATTACTCTGATCATCGGGCATCGGTACCTGTGTTGATGCTAGGCCTTCCTACCCAACATCCTCTGCACTGCTGCCTCCTGTATTGCTGCCCATGGTTTTGCCACTGCCATTGTTGCATCTGTACGAATACTCCCTCTGCATCTGTGCTGCTACTGGTCCTTTCTCCCAACACTACATCCGCACTGCACCTCTTCTCCTCAAGTTGCATCGTGCCGCCCACTATTGCACTGCAACTTAGTCACTGAGAAGTAAGTAACTGATCTCCCAACTGACCTCCCTGTTGGGCTAGAAACACCCACTGATGCTGAAGCTCCCTCTGTCGCTGAAAAGTGCTCCCTCTTTGACCTCTGTGCTACTTGAACAACTCTCTGCATCTTGCACCGTTGCACACCTCTATGTGCCTTCCTGAACTGGTGCAACACTCCTGTGCCTCTCACACTACTACAACCTACTAGCTCTGCACTGTCTTGGGACTCCTGCATTGTAGCTCTCTCTGCCGCTCCATCCCCATCAGTCTCTACCAACTCAGCGAGACCTGCTACTCCTCGTTGGGGCTCCTGTAGCAAGGTCTAATCCAAGAGGCTGGGTGCCTCAAGGATCATGCCCCTCATCGCTTGTAGTCTCCCTAACTACAACTCCATGTCTCCCCACTTCCTCTCAAGTAGCGCATGTGCATTCATGGCACAATCATCGTCTGTCAAAACTTCCTTCCCTGCCCATGCTGGCACTGCCTTAGTTTTGGAAGACTCTCCCTTACTCTTCTTCCTTGGGCACTAGGTCACATAATGACCCATATCCCCATAGTGGAAGCACTTGATCTTGGAGAGATCTTTCTTCTTCCGCTTCTCCTGCTTTTCCTTAGATGTTAGGGCCACATCCTTCTCCTCCTCCTTGACCTTGATCCCTTTGCTAATGCGACCTGTCTTTGACTGTCGTCTAATCTCTTCCTGGCAAAGAGTTTCCCACATCTCGTCCCGAGGTAGGAGAGTCCCTCTGCCCAGGATACTCTAGACAAACACTTCCCAATCTTCCAAGACAACATTCAAGGTTGTCCTCACCATAAGCTCATGATCCGGTGTCACTCCTACAGCAGTCAACTGGTCTCGGATCTCATTCAGTCCTCCGAGGAAGGTGTCAATCGATTGACCCTTCTTCATCTGACACGACCTCATCTAGTTCTTGAGCAGCATTCTTCTCTGCACAGAAGTATGCTAGTACAGGTTCTTGAGAGCCTCCCACATCTCAACTATTGTTTCCTTCTCGGCTATATGTGGTAACACATGATCCTTGACCCCATCAAGGATAATGCATTTGGCCCTCGCCATTGCCTCTTCATACTTGTCGTTATCATTAGGGTCGACTGGGATAGTTATAACCTTCAAGGCGAAGTTCTTGACACGATTCTTGTCAAGCACTGATAAGATTCTAGCCTTCCAGACTGCGAAGTTCGATGCTCTGTTTAGTCTATCCTAGTCTCTTACCCCATGAAGTGCCATGATGCTCCTCTACTTCCCTCCTGGAAGTTCTCTGTTTGACTCCTCTGAGTCTCTACTTCTCGTCTAGAATTTCTCTTTTGGACCCCCTCTGAGTCCTGATTTCCCTCCTGGAAATCCTTCTGCCACTTGTCGAGATGCCCCCTACTCTGATCGTCTTGTGCAACTACACTGCTGATCCAGGTTCCTCAGCTAGAAACCCTCAGTAACAACTCCTCTGGCCCTACTCTATCAGGTACTGTTCTGACTATAGTACCTCACCAGCTCCACTCTGCAATATTTCTGCAGCCTTCTAGACTCCAGCAACTGCCCCTCTGTGAACTGCGTCAGCCCCTCTCTGCCTCACGCTGGCTCTATGTCACCCCAGATGGGTCTGCGTCAGCCCTCGGATGCCCTGCGTCAGCCCTCTGACCCTCTGCGTCAGCAACGCTGGCATCTCTAAGGCTCTACGCAGCTCCCAACTTCTTCTGTGTGGCTATGGCTAGCTCTGCGTCACACTTCTTGGCCTCTGCGTTGCTAGAAACAACTTCTGTCACCTCGAGACAGTCGTTTTCTTCTACTATTGTTTCACTTAGCTGATGTCTCTTAGTCCTCCTGTGATCTGCAATCACCCTCTGATACCATGTTGAAGTTTCTAAGTTTACTTAGTTTAGAAACCCTTCATGCACTTTTTTTGATTTATCCCTACCTACTTGTTATTTTTCTCTAACAAGTTATTTACAAAGTAAATACTAAAAATAAACACCAGTGCATGCTCAACATATTATAGATCAACAACTAAAAGAAACAAGAACAAACACACCACACGACACCATTATTTTTGGACCAATGTCCCCGGAAAAACCCAATGCGGGAAAATTGGTGCAGCGATCTGAGGGTTTTCTTATGAAGCAATATCATAGTACAATCTGGGTGCCGAAACTGGCCTACCCAACAGAGAATTTCCTTAGCAGCTATACCTCACAATTTGAGAGAAATCTCCTCGCTGAAACGCTGGAAAACCCTTCCGGTAGCTCCTCAGCACAAAATTACTTTGCAACCCCAGCGTCTACCAGAACTGGACTGCGTCAGCCCCTCTCTGTCTCACGCTGGCCCTGCGTCAGCCTTTCTAGGCTTGTGTCAGCCCCATGAGGCCTTGCGTCAGCCTTTCTGGGCTTGTGTCAGCCCCAGGAGGCCCTTCATCAGCTCTGTGAGTCTTTGCATCAACTGCACTGGCCCCTCTGGTGCTCTGCGCAGCACTTGGCTGCCTTTGCGTGGCCCTGCGTGACCCCTTGCTGGCTTTGCATCACCCTCCTTGGCTATTGCGCTGCTCTCCCGACACAATCTCTGCCTTCTCTGTTTCTATGTACTCTATTCCCCTTAGGTTCTCTCTCAATCACTGATTCTATCTCTTAGCAAACCCCGCTCTAGATTATAGAATGACTGATCATCTGGTGTGTCCTCCAAGTGACCCTCAAGCCTCCTCTTATACTTTTCCTGTTGACATCTCAACGGCTCAGATTAAGTCTCTAATCAACGGTTAAGATTAGATCTAGCTTGATCCATGTCTTTTAGACCATTCTAACACGGATTCATATTAATAAACATTAATATTTTATTTTCCCTAAGTTTAGATTTAGGGACTCCATTAAAAATATTAATTATTTTAATATCTCCTGATCTATTTAGAATCTACCCAAACCCTTTCTGGGTATTGGAGATCTCATGTGCCCCAACCTCTCCACCAAATTACGTGGCTAGAGTACATCTGATGCTACCCCAAATAAACGCTCCCTCTTAGTGAGGACTGTGCTTTAGCAATACTCCTCACAAAGTATTACTCTGATCATTCGACATCGGTACCTGTGCTGATGCTAGGCCTTCCTGCCCAACATCCTCTGCACTACTGCCTCCTGTACTGGTGCCCATGGTTTTTCCACTGCCACTGCTGCATCTGTACGACAACTCCCTTTGCATTCGTGTTGCTGCTGGTCCTTTTTCCCAACACTGCATCCGCACTGCACCTCTTCTCATCAAGTTGCATCGTGCCGCCCACTGCTGCACTGCAACTCATCTATTGAGAAGTAAGTAACTGATCTCCCAACTGACCTCCCTGTTGGGCTAGAAACACCCATTGATGTTGAAGCTCCCTCTGCCACTGACAAGTGTTCCCTTTCTGACCTCTGCACTGTTGCTACAACTCCCTGCATCTCGCCCTATTGCACCCCTCTGTGCCTTCCTGGACTGGTGCAACACTCCTGTGCCTCTCGCACTGCTGCAACCTGCTAGCTCTGCGCTGTCTCGGGACTCCTGCACTGTAGCTCTCTCTGTCACTCCATCCGCATCTGTCTCTACCCACACAATCAATCATGTTACTCCTCGTTGGGGCTCCCATAGCAAGGTCTAATCCAAGAGGCTAGGTACCTCAAGGATCCTGCCCCTCATCACCTGTAGTCCGCCTGACTACAGCTCAATGTCTCCCCACTTCCGCTCAAGTGATGCATGTGCACTCATGGCACAGTCATCGTCTATCAAAACTTTTTTCTCTGCCCGTGCTGGTGCTGCCTTTGTCTCGGAAGACCCTCCCTTACTCTTCTTCCTTGGGCACTGGGTCACATAATGACCCATCTCCCCACAGTGGAAGCACTTGATCTTGGATAGATCTTTCTTCTTCCGCTTCTCCTAGTTTCCCTCAGATGCTAGGGCCACATCCTCTTCCTCCTCCTTGACCTTGATCCCTTTGTTGCTGCTACCTGTCTTCAACTGCTGTCTGATCTCTTCCTAGCGAAGAGCTGCCCACATCTCGTCCAAAGGTAGGAGAGTCCCTCTTCCCAGGATACTTTGGACAAACACTTCCCAATCTTCTGAGACAACATTCAGGGCTGTCCTCACCATAAGCTCCTGATCTAGTGTCGCTCCTATAGCAGTCAACTGGTCTCGGATCTCATTCAGTCCTCCGAGGAAGGTGTCAACCGATTGACCCTTCTTCATCTGATACAACCTTATCTGGTTCTCAAGCAACATTCTTCTTTGCACAGAAGTATGTTAGTACAGGTTCTTGAGAGCCTCCCACATCTCAACTGTCGTTTCCTTCTCGGCTATATGTGGTACCACATGATCCTTGACCCTATCAAGGATAATGCACTTGGCCCTCGCCATTGCCTCTTCATGCTTTTTGCTATCATTGGGTTCGACTAGGATAGCTATAACCTTCAAGGCGAAGCTCTTGACACAATTATTGTCAAGCACTGATAAGATTTTGACCTTCCAGACTACGAAGTTCGATGCTCCGTCCAGTCTATCTTGGTCTCTTACCCCGTGAAGTGCCATGACGCTCCTCTACTTCCCTCCTGGAATTCTTTGTTAGACTCCTCTGAGTCTCTACTTCCCGTCTGGAAGTTCTCTTTTGGATTCCCTCTGAGTCCTGATTTCCCTCCTGGAAATCCTTCTACCACTTGTCGAGATGCCCCCTACTTTGATCATCTTGTGCAACTGCACTGCTGATGCAAGTTCCTCAGCTAGAAACCCTCGGCAACAACTCCTCTAGCCCTGCTCTGTTAGGCACTGTTCTAACTACAGTACCTCACCAGCTCCACTCTGCAATATTTCTGCAGCCTTCTAGACTCCAACAACTGCCTCTCTGTGAACTGTGTCAGCCCCTCTCTGCCTCACGCTGGCTTTGCGTCACCCCAGATGGGTATACGTCAGCCCTGGGATGCCCTTCGTCAGCCCTCTGGCCCTTTGCGTCAGCAACGCTGGCCTCTTTGAGGCTCTACACAGCTCCCAGCTTCTTTTGCGTGGCTCTGCCTGGCTCTACGTCACACTTCTTGGCTTGTGCGCTACTATAAACAACTTCTGTCACCTCGAGATAGCTGTTTTCTATTGTTATTGCTCCACTCAACTGATGTCTCTTAGTCCTCCTGTGATCTGCAATCACCCTCTGATACCATGTTGAAGTTTCTAATTTTACTTAGTTTAGAAACCTTTCATGCACTTTTTCTGATTTATTCCTACCTACTTGTTATTTTTCTTTAACAAGTTATTTACAAAGTAAATACTGAAAATAAACACCAGTACATGCTCAAAATATTACAGATCAGCAACTAAAAAGAAACAAGAACAAACACACCAATTAATTTTTTTTTAAACTCTTTTAAATTTTTAAACTCTTTTTTAATGCTTTTTTCTTCGAAAAAGAGTTTTCAATTTTTTTAGTTCTTTTTTTTTTAAAACTGCACAACAAAATTATCCCCACTGCACAACGAATTTAGGATGCAGGACCAGTCATAGGGGTGGTAAAGCCCTTTTTAAAGGTGTGGCGTACTATTATTTGCACCCGTTGCCTTAAGCTCAATATTGCAGCTGCATGAGTGAGCCGTATACAAGTATAACCAATTTCATTCGTGAGACGGCGTCAACCCAGGAATACCATCACTGATTGATCGATGTCATTTCGGGGCACGTTGATGGGACCACCTTGCCTCAGGTGTACTAGGAGCTACTTTGAATCTTAGTCCTTGAGGGGGTTGGTTAACGGAGTTGAGGGGGCCGCCTTGCCTCTCTAGGAGAGTACCACTCTTTACAGGTGGACTATAGGGGGCGACCTGGATCAGTGTACCTGAGGGTTGACCTCCTTGAGGGGCCGCCTCTTACTAAGGGGCTGACCTAACTTGAGGGGGAAAAAACTTGGCAAAAAAGCCTAACCTTACTTGAGGGGCTCCTCTGGCGAGAGGGCTAACCTGACTTGAGGAGCTCCTCAAGGAAACCTTGATGGATTTCAACCTACGAACTGCCACCCTTTTTCTTTTATTCTAAAGTGTCTCTCATTTCCTTGTGTCCCTGGCACTGCCACTACTGCATCCGTACGACAACTCCCTCTGCATCAGTGCTACCGCTGGTCCATCCTCTCAACACTGCATCCCCCTCTCATCATGTTGCATTGTGATACTGCATTGCAACTCAGTTACTGAGAAGTAAGTAACTGATCCACCCACCTTCTGACATCCCTGTCAGGCTAGAAACACTCCCGATGCTAAATCTCTCTTTGCCGCTAATAAGTGCTCCCTCTACTAACCTCAACGATGCTGCAACAACTCCCTACATCTCACATTGTTGCACACCTCTCTGTGCCATCCTGCACTGGTGCAACACTCCTGTGCCTCTCGCACTGTTGGAGCTTGCTAGCCTCACGCTACCCGAGGACTCTTGCACTGTAGCACTCTCTGTCGCTTCATCCACATCCGTCTCTACTGACATCCACTAGTCCTGCTACTCTCTCTTCGGGGATCCTGTAGCAAGGTATAATCCAAGAGGTTGGGTACTTTAAGGATCCTGCCCCTCATCACCTGTAGTCCTCCTGACTATAGCTCGATGTCTCCCCACCTCATCTCTAGAGGTACATGAGCACTCATGGCACAATCGTCATCTTCCTCGACTTCTTTCTCCGCCTTCGCTAGTGCTGCCTTAGAGTCAGACGCCTCTCCCTTGTTCTTCTTCCTCGGACACTAGTTCGCATAATGACCCAGTTCCCCACAGTGGAAGCACTTGATCTTGGAGAGGTCCTTCTTCTTCCTCTTCTCCTGCTTTGCTGCAAATGCCAGAGCTGCATCCTCTTCCTCTTCCTTCTTGATCCAGACTCCTTTGCAGCTACTTCCCACCTTGCTCAACTGCCTGATCTCCTCTTGAAGAAGAGCCGCCCACAATTCTTCCCAATTTGAAAGATCTGCCCTGCCCAGTATGCTCTGGACAAATGTCTCCCACTCCTAGGAGACTGCGTTAAGTGTGGTCCTTACCATCATCTCTTCATCCGACGTGGCTCCTATGGAAGTCAATTGGTCTCGGATCTCCTTCAACCAATCGAGGAAGTTATCTATTTGTTCCCCCTTCTGCATCTAGTATGATCGTAGCTGATTCTGAAGTAACATCTTCCTCTGCACAGAAGTATGCTGGTACAACATCTTCAAGGTCCTTTACTGTCTCCTTCTTGACAATATGTTGGACTACATGATCCTTGACCCCATCAAGGATGATGCATTTTTTCCTTGGCCATTGCCTCCTCGTACTTCTCATTAGCTACCAGGTCAAATGGGATAGCCATTACTCTCAAGGCTAAGCCCTTGATGCAATGTCTATCTAGAATGGACAAGATCCTGGCCTTCCAAACCGCAAAGTTGGACGCTCTGTCCAGCCTATCCTGATCTCTCAGCCCATTCACAGCCATTTCACTACTTTTCTATTGACTCCTCTGAGTCTCTCTACTTCCTTCTGGAAGTTCTCTTTTTGACTCCTGCTAAGTCTCTTTACTTCTTGCTTGGAAGTTCTCTGCTGGACTCCCTTTGATTCCTGATTTCCCTCCTAGAAATCCTTCTGCCAATCATCAAGTTGCCTCTCTCTGATCGTCTGTGCACCTGCAACACTGATCCCAATTCCTTGGCTAGAAATCCGTCTCGGCAACAACTCCCTCTACCTTGGTTTTGCCCTGTTAGGTACTGTTCTGACCACAGTACCCCACCAGCTTCACTCCCACAAACTGCCCACAACTTCCTATGCCCCAACAGCGGAAGGACTGAGCCTCTAGGCTCTGTGCAATCCTGACACAGGCAAAAACAATGCCCTTAGCGACTGCGTCAACCCTCCTAGTCTTTGTGTGGCTCTGCTTGAGCCTGACAGTTTATTCTACTACAAATGCTCTGCTTAGCTGATGCCTTAAGCTATCCCGTGATCTGCAACCTCGCTCTAATACCATGTTGAATTTTTTTAATCTATCCGTTAGAAAAATAATCTGTATTCTACTGGTTTATTTCTTCTACTTGTAAATTCTAAACAAGTTATTTAAAGCATATAAATAATGAAATAAACACAATACAGTCTCAACATCTACAGATCATCAACTGAAAGAAAACAAACACACAAGTGACACCGTTATTTTTGGAAAATTTCCTCGGAAAAATCCAATGCGGGAAAACCGGTGCAACTATTATGAGGGTTTATTATTATGCAGTATTCCCTTGAGTACCACTGTGTGCCTAACCAGCTCACTCGACAGAGAAAAATACACGGCAGCAATACCTCTCTATTCGAAAACAGGTATTCGAGAAACCTGTCCCACGAAACCCTCTCCAATGACTCTGAAGCTCTGCCCTGGCCCTTCTGGCCTTTACATCAGCCTCAAACCTCTCTGTTTCAGCCCTCTGAGGCACTACGCAGCCTGTGGAAGCCTCTGCATCACTCCCCCTGCCTTCTGTGTGGATGACGCAGTGCCTTTGGGCTCTGCATGGTCTCTGTTGGGCTCTGCGTGGCTTGCTCTGGTTTCTACTCTCGCTCTCTGCCTTTGCGCTAGTCTCTCAGCACTGTCTCTGCCTCTCTGTCCAGTACTCACTACCCCTCACCATTGATAACTGATTAATTTTTTCTTACCAACCCCGCTCTATCAAAATGAATGACTAATCACTCTGGTGTGTCTTCCAACTGACCCTCAAGCCTCCTCTTATACTTTTCTCTTTGGTCCTTCAACAGCCAAGATTAAATCTCTAATCAATGGCTAAGATTAGATTTGGCTTGATCCATGACTTTTGGAACCTTCTAACCTAGTTTTATATTAATACCCATTAATATTTTATTTTTCCAAAGTTTAGACTTAGGAACTCTGTTAAAAATATTAATTATTTTAATATCTCCTAAATTGGGTACAATCTGTCCAAACCATTTCTAGGTCTTGTAGATATCATGTGCTTTAGCCTCTCCACCAATTTTCATGGCTAGAGCACATTCGATGTTACCCCAAATCAACACAATGCCTCCTTTGATGCCTGCGACATGTAAGGTGGATCCTGCACAAATATCGTCTTGTACACTAGGGTGACAAAATGGTATGACAACTGTGTGATGACTCTGCGGAAGCTTCATTTGGAAAACAGTCTG
This sequence comes from Pinus taeda, assembly GCA_000404065.3. NCBI lineage: Eukaryota > Viridiplantae > Streptophyta > Pinopsida > Pinales > Pinaceae > Pinus > Pinus taeda. The sequence goes on along the minus strand of APFE031361133.1, from coordinate 84,162 downwards.
CAATAAGTGGGTATAGAGGTTTCCGTTGATGTCCATGCCCAACCCAATCCTGGGAACTGTTGATGGGCACAAATTGCATCCAGAATGTATGCAAACATGTATATCTTTGCTTGCTGACCTTTGGGAAGCTGTCAAGCTCCTGTTACCTGTTCCTTCATCCTAGGATCCAACATGTCGGACCAGTTGCATGGTTTGCCTTCACTAGCCAGTTGGGCCAACGCGATGACCCAAATTTGCGAGAAGGTCTCTATGCTCTCTTGGCCGTACAAGCGACATGCAAACATGACCAAGTACTGATATGCCTTCCGTAGTATTTTCATCTTGTAAATCTGGTTGGGTGTCATCTTGAACTTGGCTGACCCTTCACCTAGCTCTTCAAGATATCCCTGGAATTTTCACTGCTACTGGGTCTGCTAAAGGGTGTTTCCATTATGATCACCGACTGTGGCAAGTGGTACATCTACTGATAGTCCTGTGCCCTGAAGGTAGTAATCTCTGTGCCACTGACACTGCTTAACACTATCATCTCGAGATCAGTGTGCGAGATGATCCAATGTATCATGTCTGCGCATGGAAACGCGGGATACCTGCATGTAATCCAGTACAGGCCAGACTTGTGAATATTCACATAGACCCTTTGGTCTTCAAGATCTTCCCCAAATGTGCTTGAAAATGTATCATTGATGTCCTGCCATTTCAGCTTAATGCCTTTGTCTACGAGCAGCTTGGTGTCTTCGTAAATCGACAAACTCAAAGAAACCTGCTCAACTGCATCTCCAGTTGCGCTTCCGTTGGTGTCCTTTGACCCTGTGCTCTTGGAGGCCATTGAACCTGAACTGCTAAGAGACGGATGAACACCTGCTATACCTGGAGACATGGCGACATTCATGGCAAGCAATCTATCAGTGGAAAACCAAAGAAAACTTGAGGACTGGCATGCAACATACCCGGAAGATAGTCCGGATTGTCAGGAGGCTGGTTGACTATTGGAATTGCGTAATGCACAATCCAAGCTGACCTGTTGGGGGCTGAGATTGCGCAATGTGCAATTTCAGTCAGCAAGGCATGTAGGCCCAGGGACTGTATTGCATAGTTTTCTAGGCCAACAGAGCACTGCCTCTCATAATTGCGTAGAGCAAGCTTGGAGGACAGTGTCTGGCTAGTTTTGTGCATTTTCTAGGAGGAAGGTAGAGCCTTCCCTCTCAGAAATGCGTAATGTTGTCTGGGCAAGGCAAGGTTCAGGCCAAGGTTGCCTAGAACCGCCGACAGGCGACTGAAAACATGTGAAGTTTCGAATGCATGGCGACATTGAGTGTAAGCAAGAGTGAATGATCATGCATGCAAACAACAAATGCAAGATTCAGAAAACGAGAAACCATGGATGTGTGTAAAACGGGTCACCGCAATGGCAATTGTCAGTGCAAAAACAGTGTCATGGATGCGACAACAGTGAGATTCAAACGAAAAATGAAACGATGCTTTTAGAGGCTAACATGCATGGAAACGACAACAAGCGTTCATATAAATCAAACTGACAACACTCACACAAGCCAAAATACAAAATGTGATAGAAATGCTGCAAAAGACATGTAAAGCGGACTTACCTGGAAAAGTTGAGTTGAACGTCCGACGACTCCTAGATGTGATGTGGGATGTCAGAGCTCTAAGATCAATGTGAAGAATGAGCTCTGTAGCATCGAATAAATAAGTTTGAGCCTCATGATGCGCATGCCACAAATCTAGGAAAAGCAACACTTGGAGGGCAGTTTCTAAAACGATCTTTGCATGTAACCTCCAGCTGCTAAAAATAGATCCATAAAATCTAGGGATGCTTTTTGCATGTTTCCTTTTGCTATTTCAGGAAAAGTAGCCCATGCATTCAAATCAAGTTTGTTGGGTCCCAGAGGGAACCGACCAACCTGAAGGCGCATGCATCAGTCCGCAAGCCTGGGATGAAAATTTGCACAGTTTCTGGGATGAGTTGGACTGGTTTTCCCTGAGGGATTGTGCAATTTCTGAGGTCAGCAGGTGACTATCTCCTAGAATTGCATAATTTCTGGGCTGAGGCCCAGTGCTGGGCCAGATTGTGTAGTTTTTTGTGGAAATCATGCCTGACTTCTCTGTGCAATTTTGGAGCCCAGTAGATTTGCGCAATTTAGGAAGGAAGGCTGGTTCCCCTCCAGAATTGTGCAATTTTTTGGGGGAGCTACTCAGCCAACAAATAGCCTAAGTATGGAAAGGAAAACTATGAAGGGAGTGAAGCAAACTGACATACATAGGCTAGCAAGCCACTGAAAATCAGTTGAAGACTATGTACTTGACAATGCAAGACATGCTACTAAGGATGGTTACTAGGGGAGGCTCCAAAACGAAACTAAGGAAAAATTTTGGAGGGTGGTTGTAGTCGCTACAACACCAACATAGAGAGAAAATCTAATCTAATGCTGGTTCACATTATTGGTTGGGATATCTTTCTCTTTGCTTGGAAGCTGTCATGGGAAAGTCTAGGGGGAGGAAAAACAAAGGCACAAGGGAAGTTTCTATTGTTGAGCAATCTGGAGTAGTCACTGGAAGTAAAGTAGATATTGATCCATTTCTCTTCCTCAAAAGGGCACATGAGCTCAAAGAGGAAGGCAACAAGAGATTTCAAAACAGAGACTATGTGGACGCTTTGGAATAGTATGAAACGGCTCTCAATATTATCGCTAGGAATCACCCAGACCGTGCCATCTTCCATAGCAACCGAGCAGCATGCCTGATGCAGATGAAGCTTGTTTAGTATGAAAGTGTTGTTAATGAATGTACACAAGCTCTTGAAGTGAACCCTTGCTTCAGCAGGGCTCTTTCTAGAAGGGCACGGGCATATGAGGTTATGGGCAGGCTAGAATTAGCCATGCAAGATGTGCAGGCCCTTCTATAGGTTGATGTGAATCACCAGGATGGCTTGGAACTTGTCAAAAGGTTAGGTTTTGCTCTTAGGAACAAGCAAGATGCTCAACGAGACCTTCAAAATAGGCCCACAGTGCCTACCTATTCAGGGACTTCTCCTGCAGACGTGGGGGCATCAATAGTTCGAGGAACTCTTGTTGGGGGTATGGGGCCTTGTTTACCTTCTAGACCTATGCCCAAGAAAAAAAATAAATAGGAGAGGCTTCTTGGTGATAACTTGAGTAATCAATCCAATGCCCCCCCTTTGCAGGAAACTCCTTTGCCAATTTCTTCCAAAGGGTCTTCTTCGCCACAAAAGACCTTGGTCTTGAAATCTTCCATGGCATATTCCAGATTAATATCCACCGAATCTAATGGTTCTGAAGGCCTCGAGGTTAAACATGCCCCTTAACTATGAAGAAAGCACAAGCATAAATTCAATGGAGGCCTTCAAAACTTATTTTTGACCATGATATAAGGCTTAGTCGAATGCCAGAGAAATGCAAATTTAAGGAGTTGAGAGAAATTGTGAGGAAATGGTTCTCCTCGTCCAAGGCAGTTTTAATAAAATACAAGGATTTGGATGGGGCTCTTGTGACTATTACAACTACAGAACAACTTAGATTGTTTGAAGCTATTGCAGCTCAGCTTGCTGAGCAGAAAAGGACAGGGAACTCAAACACAGAGTCCTCTACAAACGGGGGCTTGAACGACAAAGAAAGCATTTCTAATCAATTTTTTTCAAATGATCCTTTGAGGCTGCATGTGGTTGAGGTGAATCCTGTGCAAGAGCCATTGATTGAAGAAGAGGAAGAACCTCTAGTAGATGGGGTTCAAGAAGAGGATGTTAAAGCATAGGAGAATGCTTCTGGTTCATCAGGAGACAGCAACTGTAGCATAGTATAAGACCTGAGAAAAGAACCTAATAACCAGGTATGCTTTGAGGAAACTTGTAAAGACAAAAATGGGGATGAGCTTGAAGGCAAAGAAGTTGAAATTGATGACTGGCTATTTGAATTTTCTCAGTTGTTTAGCACACATGTAGGCATTGATCCAAATGCTCACTTGGATCTGCATGAGCTAGGAATGGAGTTATGCTCTGAGGCATTGGAGGAAACTGTGATCGGTGAAGAAGCCCAATGCCTCTTTGAGATTGAAGCATGCAAGTTCCAGGAGGTGGAAACTTTGGCATTCTTCAATTGGGGCAATGTCCATATGTGTGCAACTAGGAAGAGGATTCCTTTGGATGAAAATCCTTCAAAGGAAATGGTTACGACGCAACTTCAGACTGCATATTACTGGGTTCATGATCAATACTCCCAAGCTGGACAAACATACGAGGAAGCTTTGAGGATAAATCTTGACTTCTATGAGGGATTGCTTGCACTGGGTCATCAATATTTGAAAGTGAAAAACTTCGATGGTCTCTTGCTTTGGCTAGCAAGGTTGATCTTGGTACATGGGATTGTTCAGAAACTATCTAGTTTTTCAATAGTGCAGAGGAGAAGATGCGAACTGCAACTGTAATGTGGGAGAAGCTAGAAGAAAAATGCCAAAATGAGTTAAAAGATCCATCTGCAACCAAGAAGGATGGGATCCTAAAAATAAAAAAGAAATTCACTGGGGTTGATGGAGATTCTGCTGAGGAGATAGTAGCATCCAATGCCGAACCAGCAGAACAAGCTACTATAATGAGACCTCAGATCCATCTAGTTTGGGGAAACATGCTTTTTGAAAGCTCGCAAGTGGAGTTCAAATTGGAATATCCAACATGAAAAGAGCACCTGGATGTTTTTGTTGAGAGGTTTAAGCTTGTTGGAGCTTCTTCTACTGATATTGAAACTGTGTTGAAGAATCATTCATCTAATGCAATCAATCAAGTAGGCAATGATGTCAAAACAGAAATTTCAAATGCAAATGTTGTCAAAGAAGAGACCGAAGACAAAGGTAAGGATGGAAATAGAGAGGAGACTACTCAATAAAGACAAATATAGTAGCAATGCAAAAGACAAATTCTTCAGTATTTATATAGGTGAAAAAGGGAAAATCGTTCTGAATGAAACATATTACAGGGTTTTGCAATAGTGTTGATCATAATCATAAAATACTGCAGGTGTAGGATAGAGTATCAAAGGCTGGAAGGTAGTCTAATAGGACATCATGGGTTGGAATAATTTTTCCAAATGTCCTATCAACGTGGTTTTATCACAATGCACATGGTTCTCCAGTTTGTTTATGTTTTAAGCCTTATCCATGTTCTAATTGTACTCATACAAAGAGACATGATAAGCAACCAATTTCACTTTCTTTTCACATGATTCATTTGTTTTTGCATGATCAATATTTGTCTTATGATATCTTTGTTTATGCAAGCACGAGTGTCTGTGATTTTGCTTGTGGGGTGTGTAAGAGAAAGAGGGAGGAAGGGATACCCTTTGCAATCTGTGACCAAATTTGACAAAAAAAAAGTTAGAGGGGAAATTTAAAACATAGATTTGGAGAATATGTACATATATACATAAATTGAGTTTACAGAATGAGGAAATCCCAAGTCATGGCTAAAATAAACTCAGTGTTATGGATACGGCCAAAATTCGGGCCTGCTAAGGTTAGAGTTCAAAAACTATCCCAATTTGGTGTTTGTTTAACATTGAGGCTGGTGTGAACAAGATAGGTTATTAGGTTAGTCTACAGGCAGATTTGTTTGATTTTGGAAATTGTGATGTTGCGTGCTAAAGAATCCATTAAGCTTGGCAGTTACCACAATGGAGGATGTGCTTTTTGTGTGGTGAGTGGTATGCAACATACCATTTGACAATTGCCAGAAAACGTTGACCCGAATAGCCATCCTCATTTTTGGAGACTTGGTTTGCCTTAAGGTGGATAATTTCATGATGTGGTTTGCCTCAAAGGTCGTCTCTAGTTCGAAACAGGTCACCGTCTACTCGTCAAAACCCTGTTCGACACAATTGTTGCAAACCCTTGTTCGGCACCCGTGTACTCGAAAACAAATAGCTATCATTATCGTGCGATAAGGTGGACCAGAAGCAATTCCCAGGCATTCCATGGGATGACACAAGGTGCATGAACTGAAAAAAAAAAAAAAAAAAAAAAAAAAAAAAAACCCTTTAATGGCCAAATCCGTTGCTGCAGAATTTAGGCAGAGGAACAAGAGAAATAGTAGTACATAGAAAACGAATGTCCACTTCCAAAGAGAAGAGATGGACTCCATTGAATATTTTTTCTTCTACACTAGTAAGCAACGGATGCATTTTCCAAGTGACAGGAAAACTAGTAATTCAAGCCACGTATATAAAGAGTATTCCAACCATAGCTACTTTTTCGATAGAACTTTCTCCCAACAAACTTTTTTTTTCTCAAATTGATAAAAACTCAAAATAAGAATGGAAAATTTTTGTGCAAGGCACTAAGGGTTGGAGTGCACTGCCTCAGAGACTCCTCAAACTCCTCTCCAGCATCAATAGAAGTGCTATTAGTAGCATGAGCAACAACACTATGCCTAGCAAAACTAGAAGCACAAGTTGCATGACTATTGCTTCCCTCATGAGTCACCATGTCTCATGTTTGGTCTTGTTGGTTCACTTCCTTCAACTCTTCATTCAACTACCATATTTGCATTGGGATCAACACCCCCAACTCCACTAGACAACTCCAAACTAGCTCCAAGATGACAAAGGACCTCGAAACTTCTTGTTGCTCCAAAACTCAATGTTGGTGCAAAACTATCCAAGCTCTCATATGCACACAAAATCTAGAAATCAAATGTGTGAGGCAAATAGGAGTTTAGGCATTATTTTATAAGCTTAGGGGGGCATATTTAGAAGGGAACCTACCATGGTTTGCTAAAAAGCACCTCTAAAAACCACCTAGGAGTCCCATCAACATGCCCAACCATGTGGCTTTCTAACAGTCACGTTTTACAAAAATCAGTCGGTCAAGTACCAAATCGTTTGAACCGGTCGATTTGGTACCAAAACCGGCCAATTTGGTACCCTATCAATCCTGACCAACCAACTAATCGGATTTTTTAGGCCGGTTTGATATCTTGGGAAGCTAACCGACCAGTTTGACCAATTTTTCAGTTCAACTAGACCGATTTTTAAAACTAGGCATCAGACACATCAATCAAACAAAATAATCCATAATGTGATGGTGAATGTCATGCGGAAAGAGTTATTTTTGCAGACAAACCTAACCACCCTAGGAGTCTAAGACTCTCTAGTGACAAACAAACCAAACAAGAGCAATCCTTCTCTAAACA
>APFE031361133.1:0-61559 GCA_000404065.3 Pinus taeda | reverse complement strand
AAAACCAGAGATATCTAAGGCTTTGCAACTTCTAAACCCAAAGTCACTCCAGGACCAATATAAAAACCAAAACCCTAATGCTAAAATCTCAAGGAATTTCACTAAAACTTTCGACACTAATGAAACAAGTACAGGTGAAGATTTTTGACAGTTAACCAGTGGATCTGGGCAGTGAAGACTAAGAAAAACAAAATTTAAAAGGAAAAAGTGATAAAAAGGGAATTTTCTTAATTTTAACAGGGTACGCAGGCAGCCTGTTTAACCAGGTGCGTGCACGCTCTGTGTACACAGATACAGTGCGTACAAGTACGCACTGTGTCTAACTCAGAGGGTGCGTACTACTGTAAAACAAAGAAAACCTAAGTTCTAATTCGACCCTAAGCTAAGCCACCCAAAAACACAGTCAAGCAACCAAAAAGCAAAAGAAACAAGACTCTTTTCAGATCAAAGTAATGCTCAAAGGAAAAATCAATCACATCAATGGATTCCCCAGTGGAGTCGCCAATTTTTCATGTGGAAAGAGTTATTTTTGCGGACAAACCTAACCTCCCTAGGAGTCTAAGACTCTCTAGTGACAAACAAACCAAACAAGAGCAATCCTTCTCTAAACATACATTATTCTATGAGAAACCATGTGTTTTCCGATCTTACCTTAGGTCCAACGCTTGTTGTAGCAGTCCAGCCTTGCTGATCCAGATGAGCTCCTCCTTCACTTTAAGACCCGCATACACTAACAAAGCAAACGATTACATAACACCTGAATAATTCATAAAACAAAGCATATTCATCACATAGACCAAGGAGTACATGAAATAATTCATTAACAACAAATCATTGAGAAGAATGGACTTATTTGTATTAAGGAAACAAAAAAGGAACCATTACAACCTGAGCCTTGGTGTTGTGCAAGCTCCTCCTAGGTTCCAACAAGAGATTTCCTCTACTTTGACAAGCTCACCCACTCCCAATATGGCAACAAGGAAGGATAGTGATCTCTCCTCACAAGTCAACAATGGAAGTCCTAATTCCAGCATCATTTACCCTTTATAATGTTCAGCTTTCAACCTCCCCTCCTCTGGGCCAATGCCTGTATTTATAGTATTCTAGAGGAGGTTATTCAGTTCCAACATCAATGGGATACTCCCTCTTTTGGATGGGGTAGCTCCTCTCTTGATGGGATAAGTTCCTCTATCATAGGGATGCATGAACCATCTGGAGCGCTCAATACACGTCAAACACTCTTCTAGAAGGCTCTAGAAGTGACCACAAGTAACTTTTTAAAGATGAAACTCGCGCCTTTTGACCTTTACAGGGGTACACACCCAACCTTTGGCTTACAGAGTGTACAAGTACGCAGGTATAGTGTGTTTGGAGTGTGTACACGCAGGCAAGGTAGAGAGAACCTGCGTACCCAGAGATAAACATGTTTTTAAGTGACTTTTCTCTCTTTTTGAAGTTTGACATGAAGAGCAGAGGTATGAGGCTTGACAAGGAGGATAATATGACTATTGATGGAGCCATATTAACTGCAGATAGTCATGGTGACAAATTTTAGTGTAACAGTGAAGATCTCATCCTCCACTCTTATTGAGAGGAGACAATCTATTTTTCTCTCATAGAGATAATTTTTTAGTATAGACACGAAATTATGACATGTCAAAGGATTTTTACCCTAAATAACAAAAATTAAGTCCTAATGATAACCAGTGTTATCCAAATTGGTGATTCAGAAAAACATCATTTCTTCGTTTTTGAAAAATTTTGCGATTTTTGCCCCTTTCTTTCGTAACTTATTTTCCAAATCCTTGTTGCGTTATTGTTGTACACTATTTTTGAAACATCAAAAATAATTTAATAACCCACTCAACATCTGTGTCTGCCATAATGGGAAGAAAGGCATAAAGTGTGAACAAATATTATATGTACAAGGTTAGCAACTTACCACAATCCTGACTAATGGTCAAAATGACTCAACAGACAATCACTCTTTACATATCCTAGGCTGGTGAGAAGTTAAACTCAGTTTTAACAGATGACAATGCTTGGAGTCACATGAGCTAGAATCAATGAAGAAAAGGGTGGTGTAGCCATACTCCCAACAGTGCATTTCAAAAAGAATGTTTTCATGTCAGTAATATATTGTCCTAATTAGTGTGAGTTTTGTTCAATTTCAATAGCAAGGGGGCTTGTAACATTGAAAAGGGCCAAATTTCAAAATGGCTTAACAAATATAATATCTTTTGGGTTTGTGAAGAAAAGTTGGGTATCCAATATTACCCATGTGTTGGTCCATTCACCGAAAAATATTTCCTATGGGCCACCAATATCCAATATAAAGGGCCTAAGTCATTTCATATAAAAGCTTATTTTAGTTTGGAGGTGAACTTATGACAACCACATTGCCAAAGCAAGCTAGAATGTTTGTCAAATAAATTATTTTGGCAAGATACTTCCCATTATCACTATGCAACAAACATGCCCTTTCCCAATATGAGAATATCACAATGCATTGTAATCGGATTACATCACTCAAAAAATATCCTTTCAACTGAGAAGTCATGGATGAGGATTAATTTTTGTTCCAAAGTCATCTAAGACTTGAACAAAGCACCAACCACTTAAGACAACCCACTTGCACAGGTAAGATGGCACTGGAGGAGAAAAATGTGTCCCTAGGGGATTTGAACCTTGGTGAGGATTGTGAAACACCCCTTATTTACCATATATCCAAGACCCCATAGTGACATAGTCTAAAATATTCACCATGAGGTAAATATAAATCTGATCTTGTTATTGGTCCCACAGTTTATCATTACATTTGTAATAAGTTAGCCTCGTTTTAGTAAATAGTAAATGGAGACAATTGAGAACAAACCTGATTATCCCAAGAAGTGGCCACCAAATAGTTAGATTCTAGACTGAAAGAGAGGCCTAAAGGCTGAGATACTATCATTTGGGGGCTGCATGATTTGAAAAACAAATAATTTCCGAAGATAATCATCTTATTGTGTTACTTGATTCATGAAGATGATGTAACACTATTTTGCAATACAATACCAGTAAAATAGTATAATATGACCCATACATAAAATACCCATATATAGCAACAAAAAGAAATACAATGTCTAGACTTTAGGAGATCAAAGACATTTTATCATGCTTACCTATAATACATCTACATGAACATAATGAAATTGGTTACTATATAAAATATGAATTCCAAGAAACTCAATGGGATTGAGGTTGATGGCCCTTTCCAGGCATCCTAAAATAGCCATGGGGCACATGGAGGTAGGGGTTGGACTTGTGGCTCCCAAAGATGAATATTTAGTTCTCATCTTACAAACCAAACCAAACCCATGTTCTCCTTAAGGCCTAGGAAGCAATGATTTTAAACCATTGGCCAAGGTTCCATTCGCAAGAGCTTTACCAGGAATGTGTAGGGGATTTTGGAGGTATATGTTGAACTTTGGCACATGGAGATGAATACCAAGTGCATGTGTTACAAGCCCAAGCCCACTCCTTAATTCTAACTTCTCCTTGAATCTTGGGAAGCATAGAGCTCAACACCATTGGCCAAAGTTTCATTCCCAAATACTTTACCAGAAAATAAAAAAGGCACATGGAGGTAGGAGTTAAACTTAGGGCACATATTTCATATTACATATGGTAGCCCACCCCAATGTTCCCCTTAAGGCCGGTGGAGTGGGAGCTTGACAACAACTACCTAGGTTCCATTCCCAAGGGTTTTACCCAACACCTTAGGGTAGCCTTAGGGCACCTTGAGGTAAGGGTCAAAATCATGGCAACTTGATATCAGGGCCATGTGTTTATATTAAAAGCTCAAGCCCACCTTCGTGTTGTGGTTTTTCATGAAATGGTAATTCAAGTGCACTTGATTCTACCTGAGTTCAACTGTTTTAAAAAACATGTTAACGCAGCCAATTGTTGTGTTATATTGTCATATGCATCGGGAAGAGACAGTGTTTTGTGCGGGTCAGAAACAAAGCCCCCTCCCTTGATAAAGTTCCATTTGTATAATTTTATATCAACCAAACAGGGGCATAAAGGCAACTTGTTTCCAAACACCTAGCAAAAGATAATTGGGAAATTATATATTACTTCAATTATGAGTAAATTATCTCTCAGAAAACATCTTTGAAGTACTTACAACCAAATTGTGATCTTGATTAAAGTCTTGTGATGTAAATTATTTATTGGCATGGACCAATTGACCTTAAGAAAGCAAAGCCATCCTAAGTCAATTGCACTAAAACATGGTGCATAATTTGAATGTAAAAGGGATAGTCATTAATAGGCTCAAAACCACGGAATTGTACATTAGGCATGTTTCTAGAGGCTGTGACATACTCCATATTTACAGGAAGAAAATACCGACGAAATAAATGCATACCTGGAAGGATTTGTTGGGTTGTGAGGACTTGTGGTAGTACTAATGGTGTTGAAGGTAGCAACCATTGAATAAACTATTTGATAATTAACTCTTTGAATATGATGTAGCGTGATAGAATGCCTAAAGTTGCACTTACGATGATCTAGAATCCCTCAATTCTGCCTCATTTAAAAGGTCGCGGAAACTATCACTGTACAAAATCTGTCAAAACATGTTTTAGCAGAAATTTTTAATAGCCAAAACCCTCAAATATCTAGAAACCATAGGCTCTGTGATTTTTCATGTACAAGTTTCCCTAGGCTTGTGCCTTAGCTTTTCCTCCAAATGAGAACCCTCCAAAGTTCAAATGCTTAACATACATCCATATTTCTTCTCGATTTTTTAACATCTATTTTGCAATGGTCAAGGCTTCAGATCATCTTGTTTATTCCCTTGGGGCCAAGTGAGGTGTGAAGGCTTCTCGCAACAACCCTAGTAGCCACAATGTTGGCCTTTTGAGCATCTAATCCCCTTATTTGGGTTTTACGGTCCTGCTCATTTATTATGATAAATGGCCTCTCGAACTCATCAAATGCCAATGCCCTGTAAATAGTAACAGAGTGCAATAAAGAGATTAACACCTAAGCATAAAAGTGTGGCTACGTAAAAACAATGGATTTTGAACCAGAGACTAGAGGTGCGTGTACTCCTCTCTATGTGGAATACTAAATGTGGGCCATAATGCATTGAAGTTAAAAATGGAACATAGCACCATCAATGGATTGAAGATATGATGTTGGCATTCAATATTAGGTATACTACTATGGTAAAACCATAATTTGCAACTCTCTGAAATCTTTTTTTTGATCCTGCCCTATGAAAAGAAAATATATATGGAATTCTCGTTGGGAGGGATTTTGTAAACAAAATTAAAACTTAACTTTTTTAAAATGTTAAAATTTTCGTGGTATAAAACAATATAGAATATTTTAAATTTTTTTGGTGAAAAACAATATACAATATTTTATTTTCAGTTACATCATATTATAGTTGTATTTCAGAGACTAATGGGATCTTATATGTTTTTGGTGGTTTTTAAAAAACATTTATGGCTGGCATTTATCATCATAATAATAGTAATTTAATTTTAAGGTCATGGTTTCTATGCAACAATTTTGTTGTTAAATTTTATGGAGGTATAGTTTGAGATGTGGCAAGGAAACAAGTGTTCTTAACTTGGTTGCATTGAAAACATTTAAGTGTTCTTGCATATTAAGTGCGTGCAAACAAAATATAGTATATAGTAAGTAGATTTAATAGTTAAAATCAAGTGTTATTTTCTTAAAAGTCATATATCAAATTTGGAAGGAGTATGGTATGTATCCTTATTTAGGTTAAATATATTCAAATTGTTGCGTGAATGGGGTCGTAAGACCCTATGTTTTCATCTTGAGAAAATGGAGTCTTGTCCTAGCCACTTGCATAGTTTAGGTTGTCATAAGCAAAGTACATGCTTTGCCTTAAGATGTGAACATTTCAATTTATGCAATGTGATAATGGTTTCAAAGAGGCATTAAAAGAGGGAATGAAGATACACATTTGGGATGCTAGTGTTATGTTTCGCTTCAGGCATGAGTGCACATCTAAGAAGACTCTAACAAGGGTTGAAGAGGTCAAATAGTTAGAGAGGTTTGGGGTTTGTAGTGTCACTTAGAGGTGTAGACAAGTAAGTTAAGCACCATGACAAGTTGTGAAGAAAAATTAATACATTTGACAAGCTACATGAAGGAAACTTGGTAGTGGTACGAAGTGAACGTTCATTGATTGAAGTTGATACTCTCTCCTTGGCGCTACCACTTTGCAAGAAAAAAAGTAAATGTGAAATAGATGTGTATAGATATGCATGAAAAGTTAAGTCTTTAACTAAAGGAAATGCGTCCTCTACTAATTAACTAACACTTCTCTTTATAGTTATTTTTCATAATGTATTTGACCCAGTTGTAAGCCCACTCCCATTTTGGATAATTTGTTAGCCTTTGAATTGAATTGCCTATGTATGTGATCAAAGGATATAACCTTGAATATTCTAATTAACTCTGTAACCCTAATCATCCACTAATCCAATAAAAAAGTGTTTAAGGAAGTATAATATTTCAATTAATCTACAACAACCTTTTAATACCCTATCACTTGTAAGTTTAGATTGCGAAGTGACATAATTAAAATGACTAACATAAATTACTACTTTGTATTATTGGAGTACTTGTTATGTAGTTGTATTTTTGTTCCTAAACCAAATTAGTCATTAATGTTAGTAATTTTTAATTGTCTTACTTATTTGTTAGTCGTATATTTTAACCCGGGACTAAATTAGTCATTTATTTTAGTTGTTTTTAGTTCAGTCACTTAAGATTGCTCATTTTTTGTAGTATTTCAATGGGAAAAGCTATGGCGAATAACGTTTTTAGTCACCTAGTCACTAATTTTATCATTTTCTACTAGTGTGCCCCTTGTTTTCCCTGTAATTAATTGATCAAGATTAGCACATGCAATTTCCATTTAGAATCTCTGAAATGATTCTATAAATATTCAAAGCAAACTTAAGGTTACTTATTCATTTTTTTCTGATGTAGTCAAAACTGAATATGCTAACCTGTTTTTGAGCTAGAGAGTTTTGTAATTCATCGTGTCCAAAATCATTGCTTATTGTCATGACTGTTTTTTTAATGATCAGGAAACAAACCTAAATTTGATCCGAAAACATATTTTTCAGAATATATTCCATTTTTCTAATTCAAACCTAAATTTCCTTCCAGTTTATGACGTTTCAGACAAATTGGAATCCTTTTCCTTTAACAAGTCATTGTTGTAATATATTACTAAACAGACAAATACGTAATGAAGTTATTAGTGGTGGAATACTAATAAATCACAAATACATGCAAGAAATAACACCACTATGTCTTAGCAATGCCAAGTCTTTATCCTCTTGGTTGGAAATATTACTTCATTAAAACAACATATTTGACAAAGAGAACTTTTCTAAGACTAGCCAATTCCAGTATATCCAAAAACATTGACATTTCTATTTTCATGCCCTCAAAATGTGTGGAAGTATCAAACAAGTGTAGTGCACTTCCTTGTAAGGTTAAATTTTGGAAATGGAATATGTTGTCCCTTAGTCTGATCAGGTTTTAACTTTCATTTGATAACTTAGAGAGAATGGGAATCCAATGTATAACAACGACATAAATCTTTATCCATTCACACTTACCTAGATCCTAAACAAGCATTGAAGCGCTATACAAATCCAAGCATGTATCACATTCCACCAGGAAACAAAATTTCCAGATTTTGATTGTAACCCTTGAGGCTTTCTCAAATATGTAAACAAGTAACATCACAAATATTCTTCCTTAGTTCTCAAACCTTCTCCTGTATGGAGCTTGAGAAAATATGTGCATACACATATCACATTATAGGATGTTCTGGAGTACATTTACAAGAAACCAGTAGTTCAAAATTTTAATTTTTGTCAAGATTGAGGCATGTGTTAAATGCCCGTTATCTGCATCTCTGCACAATGGTGTCATTAATAATTTCAAGGTTCTTGTCTTGCTAGTATGATCTAATTATTTCTTTGTTCAAGATGTTTTTTCACTCCCATTATTAAAATTTTGATGTTTATGAACATTATATAGATACAATCGATGCTTCGAATAATAAAAGAGGCACTAGTAGAAAATGATGAAATTAGTGACTAGGTGACTAAAAACTTTAGTCACCGCAACTTTTCCAAGTGAAATACTACAAAAAATGAGCAATTAAGTGACCCGACTAAAAATGACTAACATAAATGACTAATTTAGTATCAACTTAAATTATACAACTATCTAACAAGTAATAGAACAAAAAGTGCCTAATGTGAATGACTAATTTAGTCTAGGAAAAGGAATATGACTACCTAATAAGTACTACAATAATATGAACCAATCAGTTATGTTTGTCAAAGTTGATTGTGTCACTTCAACAATCTAAACTTACAAGTGATAGGGGATTCAAAGGTTGTTATAGATTGGCATAAAGGTTATACTTCCTTAAACAATTATATTTTGGATCAGTGGATGATTATGGTTACGAGGTTGATTAGAATATTTAGGGTTATAACCTTTGATAGCATTAACAGGTAATTAAATTCAAAGCATTTGTCAATTGTGCATGCACATAACATCCTTATGAACCCTCAACTTTAACAACAACCTCACACTTCCAGACATCATCTAGAAATATGGATGGACAAATACAACAATTCTAACATCCAACTAAAACCCACATAATGGAGAGGAAACACTAATAAACACACGTAGAATCCTCAATCCTTAGTTCAAAAGATAAACAAGCCCATACAAATGCTCAAACCAACCAAACAAAATTTAGGCTATGGATTATTAATGTGGTAATATGAATGAGAAAGGAAAAATCTTAGCAAATCATGGACTCCAAATTCACTATCACCCCCACTTAGCACCAAACATGACAATTGTTTAAAAGCATCTACACTACTAATTAGTAGGAGAAAAGTTGAGAAATGAAAGTAATAATACTTATAATACCAAAGAAGATCCATCCAATTGTGAACCATGATGGTGATGATCACAACATCAATAACAAAAATTATATAAAATCACAAAATAAGCAAGATCCATCCACTTATAGATTGCAATCGGAGTCTTGCAACATCATCCCACCAATGGAGAACTTCTAAGCTTGAGTATTTGGCCAAATATAGTTAAATTCAAAGTACATTTGTGCGTTATAAATTTTTCCAATTAATCATTATAATGGACGACTTTGAAGCTTGTACATTGCCCCCCGACCTTGATTTTGAATTGCAACACCGCTCAGTTGCCCTTGGATTTGACGATGATGAAGGAGAATATGAAAAACCAACCACTTCTAACCAATATTATTAAATCAAATGCCAACTAGATATCATAGACATATCATAATCGATCCCTGGATCCTAGGGCTTTCAAGGGTAGGGATGGAGCTCAGGAGCTCAAGTTTTCCTAGACCAAGATGATGAATATACAAAATGTTGCAACGAAGAGCTGCTTCCAAGACTCAAGATACTAAGGCGACGCCCCTTGTGAATGATAATCAGATCCCTTTTGTTAAATGCCATTGTCAAACTTTGGGTCAAGGGACCAAACTCAGCAAACCCTCCATCGATTTCAATGATATTGAAGATTTTTCCACCGATGACGATTTTTTTCAGAGGTTAGTTGAAACTAACCCTCAAGCAAAAGAAAGATTTTGTTTGAACAACTATCAAATTCTACCTCGAAGTCCAATTCTCTCACCACTAATGAAACCCATAAAGGAAAATACCAAAATCTGAATATGGATAACAATTGTACAGAGCGTAGAATGGGAAAGGATTTAACCCACATTTTTCATAATGAAAATTGGCATGGAATATTTGTTGACTTGAACAACTATGTTTCTTTATTGCAGACATGTTCCAACCTAAAATCTCTACTCTAGGGCAAGAAAGTCCATTCCCACATTGTTTAGAATATATTTGATGGGAACACTATCCTTGATACCAATATTTTCATAATATATACCAAGTGTTGTAGTCTAGAAGATGCAAGCCTAATTTTCGATAAAATTGCTGACCATAATTTGGTATCATGGATTGCCATGATTACAACTTATGCAAGGTTTGGAAATTATAATAAAGTGCTCAAGCTCTTTCATGAAATGCAAAGGAGTGGGGTGAAGGTGAATGGTTTATTCTATCCTAGCTTGCTCAAGGCATGCACTAGTTTAACAACTTTGCAATAGGGCAAGGAGCTCCATGGATCTGTGACTAGGAATTGTTTTGAGTGTGAATTCTTTGTTAAGAGTGCCCTTGTAGCCTTGTATACAAAATGAGAGAGTATGGAGTTTTCTCACTAAATGTTTGACCAAATGCCTCATGAAACTATGACAACATGGAATGCAATGCTTGCAGGGCATGTACAAAGTAAGCACTATAGAGAGGCAATGAAATTGTTCCATGAAATGAAGCTTGCCGGTGTAAAGTCTTATTCCTTCAACTATGAGAGTGTTGTTTCCATGTGCACAGACTTAGTTGCATTCATGCAAGGGAAAGATATTCATGGATGCATAATTGGAACTGGATTTGAGTTGAATGTGTTTGTGGATAGTGCCCATGTAGACATTCATGCCAAAAGTGGAAGTGTAGGGAATGCCCGCCAAGTATTCGACAAAACATCTTTGTAAGAAGTATGTTACATGGATCACCATGGCAACAAGATATTTCAAAATTAGGAATTATGAAGATGAAAGGGGGATGGTGATCTTGAAATGATCAACAAAGAAGCAGTAGATTTGGAAAATATCCCCATTGAGGAGGTTATGTAACCTTTGATGCAAACAAGAAGGTTTGATTCTTTGACATATGATGAAGTTCAACAATAGTTGGATATTTTTGGACCCAACAAGCTTGAAGAGAAGAAGGAAAGAAAACTATTGAAAATTTTGGGCTTCATGGGGAACCCTTTATCATGGGTCATGGAAGCTGCAACAATTATGTCCATTTCTTTGGTAAATGGAGGAGTAAATACTTTTTATACAGTAGTGTAAAACAAACACTCGATAGACTGCAGTGTCCATATGATGATGCCAAAATAGGTGACATGGATTACTAATTAGTAAAAACAGATGAATGCTTATCTATATATATATCTATATATATATATATTATATATATATTATATATATATATATATATATATATATATATATATATATATATATATTACACAAGGAAATATAGTTGCATCACTAATGGTGTATGTTGGACATGGATGTAATGAAAGATTTGGGGCTTGGGTGCATATAGTAATGTGCTGCGCATGTTGGGAATGCATGAAATGAATTTGAATGGCCATTTTACAGCTAAAACTTGTTCATATTTTGGAGAGGTTCTCATCCTTGTTTTCATGTTCTTTACTTTTATTCTACACAATTGACATCACCCAGGCAATGATCAGTTATTATCAAAATATGGGGCAACTACATGCACTCAAGATTCAATTGTCACTCAAGGAACTCCATGTTCTTCAGGGGTGGTTCTCCATGTCCTAATGATGGTCAAGAGAAAAGTGAAATTGCATATTATCTGGATCAATCATGTGTTTCTTTAAGACAACAATATTTTTTCAATTATCTTATGGATATACTACAATAGGTAGTGCACATTTTCAAGAGTCGATCTCGAAATCTAGAATCTGCACCAATAACTGCTTCTCGAACAACATGTGGTGCCTTAATAAGAGTGAAACAAGAAGTTTTAGCTAGAAATTTTGTTCCTTATTTTTCACATTCTTACGCTACAACTCACCGTGCTGATCTGTTTTCAGATTTCCACAGGCTTCTTTTAGAAAATACACTTTGGCTGCTTTACAATTAGATATGACTAGAAAATCAGATAGACCATATGAAGGAGTAGATTCTACATACAAATGCCTTGTCAATAAGGATATTAAACCTAGATATTTCCACAAACAAACCCAGATCTTTCCAACCTGGTCACCTTCCTTTTAGCTGTCTCTTCATTTACTTGACTTAGGAAGGAATCATTCTAATTGGGTGACTGTTTTCTCTCTCAATAGAAATGAGATTTAGGTTTTATGCCTTTCATGAGTGTATCTTTCACAATGTTTATTTGAAAATTTATATTCATATGCTTGAGTAGAAGTGGGTGATTAACTCCTTATAAGTTGTTTGTTTCCAGTTTGCTAACTTATTAAAAGTGTAGGTTGCAGAGTCATTGGGACACGTTGTGCTGGATTGCGTAAATTTAGCTCTTCAAACAGAGCTTGTTGTTGAATAGGTGTTTCTTACAAAAAGCTCTCGATCTAGTGCCAAGTTCAAGGAACAGGTATTATTACAACTTCCACTTTTTTGTAAATCGATTTCCTCCTTTTTTGTTTATATTTGAGACTAGTGTCATGCAGTAAGAATTATTAAATGATTTAAGGGGAGCAGTAATGGTAAATATATTGTTCATGTCATATATAGATGATGTATTTGCCATTACTTAATTGGAAATCTGCTATATCCTCTGCAGATTTATATACTGGGGAAGACCTCAATGGTAGCCATCAGAGTTGCATTAAACCTGTAGCATGGTGGAGTAAGAGATTTCTACATGTGTTCCCTCTCTTCAAGGTATAGGTTTTTAATTGTAATTGGTTGTGGATCATGTCTAGTTACTGGTTAGTGTTCTGTGAACATTAGAAAATGATAATTTGCCATAACATGATAACATTTAAAAATATGTAAAATATCAAAAGCAACATTTTAGAAAATTTTAGGCAAATTGACTTTAGATGGTTGTTAAGTTTTCCCAAATGCCTTTTGACTCCTGTGGTAGTTAATGAATGTTGTTGGATATTTTATCAGAGAATTGTCTCAAGTGACCTGTCAACCAAAGTGTTGTATGTGTGGGTAATAGAAATGCACACGTTTGATTGGCTTATATTTTCCACTAAGAATTAAATGGAAGCAATTAGACCATCTCAAATTACTTTTCAAGAGCTATTGAGCTGCAATATAGGAAACTCTTATTGAGGAACTACATTTTAAAGTTTAATTTGATAATTTCATACGCCCGATTAACAATACTATGAGGTTGTGCATAACCTTCAAAGGATATTCATATTATCATTAGCATAAATCCATCTTAACCCTAGATCTATTGAGGACAGGCCTGCTAATCCATGCCAAAATGTGCAAAAAAGTGGACAAATTTGCCATATTTGCTTACTTCTTGAGCTGGTCTTCTTCCTCTGGCTTCTCTTCTTCTATCATGGTCCCTTGATCCACAATAGAGGAATAGATTTTATAGAATTTTATCTTGACTATTTTTTCTTTCTTTTGTATTTTTTAAGGGTGTAAGTTCCTTTTTCATATTATATATTAATCCAATGCATGATAAAAAATACATGCCTGGCTACTGCTCTTCTACTAGGGAAACTAAACCAGTCTTTTGGTTCTAGAGAACGTAGCTTCCAGAATTTTGTTATAGCTGAAGTTTGATTTATTTAATTTAGATGCTAAACTAAACTAAATAGCTTCCAAATAGTTGTCAAAATCAGAGTTTGTTCTATCCATCATAACTATACTAGTTTAGATATCATTTATACTATGAAATAGAAGTATATCAAAAAAGAAAATATTGTGCATGCCTAATCATATATAGTGACATCATTGGCCTTCATTGTTTTATCCTCTTCTCCAAACTTTGTGAGACTTAGATTAGCTACTTATTTTGTGAGTTGAGTGACCTTGTTGTCCAACTTCTACACCTGTAGTTGTATGGCATCTATAGACAGAAAAATCTCTTGTTGTTGTTTGATTCTTTCAACTAGGACCTTACACATCATTGTTTTTATTTTTCAGTAAATGTCAACTACTTGCACGTATCTATTAAACATTGCCTCTGTTAGTTCTTATATATGGAATGCAGTGCCAATGACCTTCTCATCCTATAAAAATATCTACTTTGGCCTCCTATGTATGTTTATCTCCCTCTGATCTATTTGAGCACTGTTACCTTAACTTTGATACAAATTATCATTATCAATCTATGTAATGCATTCCCAAACTTGAACCTGCTCAATGCCATCTGTCCTAACCACTTAATGCCATTTATTAAGGGATTATGGTCGTGCTTCATTTGTCTCGGGGTAGTCTGGATGGCGCCCCATCTGGTGATAGTTTTATCTTGACTTTGAGATGGTATTTGTCTAATGTTGTTCAGGTGGCATAGAGCTTGCCTCATTGAATCATCAATTGTCTATGGATCTCATGCAATGGTTTCTCAATTTTTTCTAGTTGGGACATCTCAAATTTTGACTTAGAGCTGGAGCTGTTGGGACATCTCAATGTCTGACTCAATGTTGGAGCTATTATGTCCGGGACTTGGAGGGTTCTTGTTTTGGCCTTGGGAGGCCTCAGGTGCACCATTTCGATAACTAGGTTTTTTCTAAACCATGAAGAAAAAGACAATGAAAGGATGTTTGTATACTCTATTTCTTTGTCCCTTCTCGATTGTTTTATAATGGCTCTCTAGTAGGCTTTTCTAATCTGAAGGAGTTTGGGTGATGTGATTAGATGGGCATCTGCAGTGAGCCTTCAACATGAGAGATAAACCAAATCCAAGGCTTGTGTTGTTGCTGCAATGAGGGAATGAATTTTCCATGCTTTCCTTCTCAGTGAAATGGCTGGTGCAAAATGTTCTTTTTTCAAGTGAGGTTCATAAGATCCTAAGGATCCCTCTGGAACTCAAACTTGGCACCCAAACTTGCCTTGAGGATATACATGCTAATGTTATCATAAGAAGTTGTAGATAGTGTAGTCATTTGCTATCTGAAGCATTGATTTATAATATTATTGCTGCTTGTTGTCTCTTGTACCTCATCTGTGCCCCCCTTACAATATTTTGTCAACCTGGAGCCCTATGGGCTAGAGTTTCAAAGGATTTCTCTACCCAACGACATGTCTTGAAAGTAATCTTATTACCTTTAGGACACAATGATTTGAGCATTGAAGATATTTACATTTGTGTACTTGAATTATTTGAATGTACTCATTTCTTTTTGGTTCCATCTCACCTTTGAATATACCTGTCACCATGTCCTCTGTAGCAATATGGAGCTTCCTTTTCCAGTCCTCTTTGCATGTTTGGTAGTTACTTTCCAATTCTAGGTTTCCTTTCCCTTAGATTGAATATCCATATTTCTTAACCAATTTTTTGATGACCCAATAAATTATCCTGCTTCAGTTTGTTAAAATTGGCAACTAGGGCCAAACTCCATGTGGGTCACCTTGTTTATGGCAGCTGATATTTTTCCTAGATTCCTCTTGTCGAGAGGTGTAGGATTGATCTAAAGATCATCCGATTCTGACAA
Organism: Pinus taeda; assembly: GCA_000404065.3. Lineage (NCBI taxonomy): Eukaryota > Viridiplantae > Streptophyta > Pinopsida > Pinales > Pinaceae > Pinus > Pinus taeda. The sequence goes on along the minus strand of APFE031361133.1, from coordinate 46,178 downwards.
GTATTTATGGAGATATGAATTTATTTATATTTACTTGACAAATTGTCCAGGTCGGCCAGCAGCTAAATGTGTGGCACACATGCCCAACAAATCATAAAGTACAAGTGAGGATGATTCATTATCAACTCATCTTCTCTCTCCTCATCTTATTGGGCAAGCAAGAAGGACGAATTAGGCCAGCTTCTCTCACACGTGCAAGAAGGACGATTTAGGGCAGCATTGACATTTCTAGGGCTGCGTTGACCAAATGTTGGGTTGTTTTATGGAGCATTGACCAAGGGAAGACCTGCGCTGATTTTTTAGGGGTTGTGTTGACCAGCATTGACCTAAAAGTTGACCAGTTTGATTGGTTAGGGCTGACCACAGATTGTTGAACTTTTGACTGTTGTTTTGACTGATTATTGTGGACAGTTTTGGGCTGCTGAAGATAGCTATTGAAGACCAAGTTCATCAATTCGACTAGAAGTCAATCCGGGGCTGTTTTGACCAAGTTTGACTTTGCTGATTTAGGGTTTGCTGCTGCTGTTATAAAATTACAGAATTCTGAATTTTACTATTTCTCTTTGTTGAACTATTGAAGATTAAAGAAGAATTGATCAAAGTGTTTCCCCGCATTGGGGTTTGTCCCTGGCTAGCCACCACATCTTGTGTCTCTTGTCTTGGCTTGTTTTTTGTCGATCATTTAATGTTCTATCTGCACTTTATTTTATGTTTATGTGATTGCTAAACAGTGGCTAATAAAAATATTTGAAGTAAACTGCTCTAAGCATAGAACATACCATAATTTAACATGGAATCATAGTTAAAGTGAAGATAAAGCCCAAGCAAGAGCAAGAGAAAGAGCAATAACTGAAGGTTGTTGAAGCACTCTTAAAGAAGTCATGGGGTCCTCAGCACACTTCCCAGCTGAAGACAAACTCCATGAGAAGTCTGACTATCACGGATGGAAGATGTCTCTCGATCTGACATTAGAAGAGAAGGAAGTGTTGCACCATGTGAGAGGCAGAATTGTTGAGCCTCCATCAAATGCATCCACTACTGCAAAGAACAAGTGGACTAGGGGAGAATTCAAAGCAAAGAAGATCATCCAAGACTCTATGGACAAGTGCCTGGTGGCCTATGTTTCTGAGCTGACCACTTCCAAGGAAATATACACTAGACTAGTGAGTTTATTCAAAGTTAATGATGCAAATCAGGTTTTGTTCCTTAGAAATAAGCTAAAGAAAATTAAGAATGGAAAAGATGAGAGTATGCAAGCATATTTCTTACGGATCACAAAGATCAAGAATGATCTCCTATCTTTTGGGGAAGTAGTTCCTGATAGGGAAATGACTATCGCAACTCTCGGAGGGCTGCCACCTATATGGTATATATTCAGGACTACTGTTCTCAACAATAATGTAATTCCTGGATTTGAGGAATTGATGGCAAGATGCATTCAAGAATAAACAAGGATGGAAGAGCAAGAAATGCCCTCACTTAAAGGTAATCCCTTTGCCTTTTATTCTCATGGTAAAAGAAGAAACCATTCGGGGCTAAATCCAAAGGAAAGGCCGGACCGAAAGGTGGAAGAAAAGGACGATGTTACACTTGCAACAAAATGGGCCACTATGTGAGGGAGTGCCCTGATAAAAGGGACTCACACCATGACGTGACCAAAATCACTCTCAAGGCAATCAAAGGAATGACAGGTCCAATGGTAGAGATAAAAGGAATGCTGGAAATCAAGGAAGAGGTCAACCCTTCAAGAAGGCAAGAAACTCCAGGTATGAATCTAACGTTGTTAACAATAAGCAAGACGAATATTATCTACCAGCGGCCCTCTCTACCACTACTCCCCCAGACTCGTTGGGAAATTGGCTTATTGATAGTGGTGCCTCAAGGCACTTCACTGGTTACAAAGAAGCTCTCTCTAATCTGATAGAGAAGGAGACCAACCTGGAAATTGTTCTTAGGGACAACTCAAACTATCCCGTGAAAGGTGTAGGGAATGTCACTCTTCAATTGAATCAGGGAAATACAATTCATTTACAAGAAGTCATATATGTACCTGATCTTAAAAAGAACTTGGTGTCCATTTCGACAATGGAAGAGAAAGGCTACAAGGTTCCCTTCATCGATGGCAAGGTACGTGTATGGAAAAAGAACTTTAAAGATGCTTTCACTCTTGGGTTTCGAGTTGATTCATTATATCAGGTCGGAGGAAGTCCGCTGGCTGTCATGTCTTGTGACACATCTCTTCATTACGAACTATGGCATTAGAGGTTTGCTCACCTTCATTATAAAACTCTACCTGATGTGAGAAAAATGGTGACCAGGATGCCTGAGTTCAAATTAGAGCAAGAAGGTGTATGTCCGGGATGTTTCGAAGGAAAGCTCAAAAGGGGACCATTCCCTTCAAGCCAAAGAAAGACCTCCGATATATTGCAGTTGGTTCACTCAGACATATCTAGTATGATGCTTGTGAACTCCTTGGGAGGATATTTATCTTACCTCACTTTTATAGATGATTATTCTCACAAGACTTGGATATACTTCTTGAAAAAGAAGGATGAAGTGTTCTCTTGGTTTCGTCATTTCAAAGCCTTGATCGAGAATCAAACTGAAAAGAAGATCAAGATCTTAAGGACTGATAATGGGACTGAGTATGAATCCAATGAATTCCATGACTTTTGCAAAGAGGTTGGCATTAAGAGGGAGACTACAACACGATATACTCTTGAGCAAAATGGTGTGGCAAAAAGGAAAAATCATACGATTGTGTAAGTTGTCTGTGCTATGCTCCATGATCAAAGACTTCCGAAGTTTCTATGGGTCGAAGCTGCGAATACCATCGTATACATGCAAAACCGATGTCCTCATCAAGCATTGGGTTCCAAAACTCCCGAAGAGATGTTTACTGGTAAGAAACTTGACGTATCTCATTTTAGAATTTTTGGATGTCCGGTATATTTTCATGTGTCGAAAGAGAAAATGAATAAATTGGGTGCATCTGGAAAGAAAGGAATCTTCGTGGGCTATAGCGAAAATACTAAGGGCTATAGAATCTATGTGGCTAGTCAAAGGGAAGTCGAGATTAGCCATGATGTCACCTTTGACGAAGATATGGCTCTTAGCAAAGTTGACAATCTTCCTACTCTAAGGGAATCTAAAGAAGCTGACACCAGGGAACCAAAGGAAAAGGAAGATGAGACGATGCCCGATGTGGAAGAACCTATGGATCCTATTAATCCCCCTCGACAAGAGCCTTCCTCTTCTAGGAAGAGGCCTTCATGGCTTAGGGGGACACTTGATGCTACTGAAGGACAAATTGCACCCAGAGGGACTTTCCGGGAAAGTAAGAAGCCGGCCAGGTATCAGGGATACTTGACCATCATGAGCACGATCATCCAAAATGAGCCTTCATAATTTGCAGAAGCTGTCAAGCATAAATTTTGGAAGGATGCTATGACTGAGGAATATGAGTCCATCATGAAAAACGATGTCTGGGATGTGGTCGCCAGACCCTAGGACAAAGTCGTTGTCACTTCGAAATGGCTTTACAAGATAAAGCATGGTGCTGATGGAAGCACTGAAAAGTATAAGGCTTGTTTTGTTGCTCGTGGCTTCTCTTAAAAGGAAGGTATAGACTCTGACAAGATATTTGCACCCGTTGCCCGATACACCACCATCCGCTCGATCATAGCCCTTGCTGCTTTGCAAGGATGTGACCTACATCAGATGGATGTCAAGACTGCATTCTTGCATGGTTCAATCAAAGAGGAAGTGTATGTGGAACAACTTGAAGGATTTGAGATTCATGACTGGGAATCTCACGTGTGCTGGTTGAAGAAATCCCTCTATGGGATGAAGCAAGCACCCCGAGCATGGTATGAGAGGATCGATAGCTACTTGATGAAGTTGGGATTCACTAGGAGTGAAGCCGACCCTAACCTGTACTTTAAGGTTGAAGATGAAAAACCTCTCATACTGGTGTTGTATATTGACGACCTCTTTTTGACAGGTGCAGACCCTCTCATTCTCAAATGTAAGAGGGAGTTGGCTTCTGAGTTCGAGATGAAGAACCTAGGACTGATGCACTATTTCCTAGGAATGGAAGTCTAGTAGAAACCAGGGGAGATTTTCCTATCTCAAGGAAAATATGTGGTGAAGGTATTGGAGAAATTCGGTATGGTGGACTGCAAGCTCATGACTACCCCGATGGAGCTTGACTTCAAGAAGTTAAGCGGTAGTGTTGTCGGACCTGTTTTACAAAATGCTACTGAGCATCGTCAACTCATCGGAGCATTGGTGTTCTTGGTGAACTCCCATCCTGATATATGTTTTGCAGACAACACATTGAGTCAACATATGGTTAAGCCTCACCACACACATTGGATTGGTGCCAAGAATTTGTTGATATATCTTCGTGGCACATGCACTCATAGGTTGAGATACACTACCGGAAATGTGAGACTACATGGATACACTGATGTTGATTGGGCAGGCAGTGTGGTGGACCGAAAGAGCACTTTTGGGTGCTATTTCTCTTTGGGATCTACCTCAATATCCTAGATGAGCAAGAAGAAAAAGTTGGTGGCTTTGAGCACCGCTGAGGCAGAGTACATTGCTGCTAATATGGCCTCTTGTGAGGTGGTCTGGTTGCGGAAGCTCTTCAGTGAGCTGTTTGGATTTACATTGGATACCACAATGATCTTGTGTGACAACCAAAGCAGGATTCATTTATCAGAGAATCCCGTACTTCATGATTTCTCTAAGCATATCGATATCAGGTACCACTATATCTGGGATATGGTGCAGTAGGGAGCAATAAGGCTCCAACATATCGGTACAGATGAACATGTCGCTGACATTTTTGTGAAGCCCCTCGGAAAGGTCAAATTCTTGACTTTCTGAGAACGACTTGGTGTCGTTGAGAGACCCTCTTATGAGGGTTGTGTATGATGCATACATTGAGCTCTGGGAGCTCCAGGGGGGTGCAGGGTACTTCTTGGAGCAACATGTGACCATAGGGTGAGTCACCCTCCCCTGGTGGTGCACTAAGTACAGGGTGAAAGGTTCAACCTTCCCCTGTGGCACCTCGTGGCGACTGTGGGACAGGATGATTAGTTCTCATGTGGGCCAGGATGATTAGTTCTCCTGTGGGCCAGGATGATTAATTCTCCCTTGGTGACTGTTGGACAGGATTATTCGTTCTCCTGTGAATAGGATGATTAGTTCTCCTGTCGAGGCATCCTACCCATGTAGTCTGGGACTCATGGGAAGTACCTCTCATCTTATCAATGAGTAGGGAAATGGGGTTAGGGACCATTAGTAGTACTATCGATGGACACATCGTTGTATCTATCGTATTCCCTATGCTAGGATGACCTCCATTGATCTGGGATCAGTGAGAGTGGTATGACACACTCTGAGACTGACTTCGGGTCAGTGGAGGATGGTATGATACATCCTTGATAATTCCTTCTTCTTCATAGTTCAGCAGAGCAGAGCAGAGCCAAGCAGTGTAAGGTAGTGCATTTGATGGCAGGGATAGTATCGACGATTAACCGGATTAGCAGACAGAGTTCTCCCTAGTTGAGAGGGAGTGTTAAAATTGGAAACTAGGGCCAAAATCCATGTGGATCACCTTGTTTATGGAAGCTGATACTTTTACTAGATTCCTCTTGTCGAGAGGTGTAGATTGATCTAAATATCATCCAATTCCGACAAGTATTTATGGAGATATGAATTTATTTGTATTTACTTGACAAATTGTCAAGGTCGGCCAACAACTAAATGTGTGGCACACATGCCCAACAAATCATATAGGTACAAGTGAGTTTGGTTCATTATCAACTCATCTTCTCTCTCCTCATCTTATTGGGCAAGCAAGAAGGACGAATTAGGGCAGCTTCTCTCACACGTGCAAGAAGAAGGATGATTTAGGGAAGCGTTGACTTTCTGGGTAGAGTTGACATTTCTAGGGCTGCGTTGACCAAATGCTGGGCTATTTTATGGAGCGTTGACCAAGGGAAGACCTGCACTGAATTTTTAGGGGCTACATTGGCTAGCGTTGACCTAAAAGTTGACCAATGTTGACTGGTTAGGGTTGACCACAAATTTTTGAACTTTTACCTACTATCTTGAATGATTATTGTGGATTGTTTTGGGCTGTTGAAGATAGCTGCTGAAGACCGAGTTCTTCAAGTTGACTAGAAGTCAATCTAGGGCTGTTTTGACTAGGTTTGACTTTGTTGATTTAGGGTTTGTTGTTGCTGTTATAAAATTACAGAATTCTGAATTATACTATTTTTCTCTGCGGAACTATTGAAGATTAAAGAAGAATTGATCAAAGGGTTTCCCCGCATTGGGGTTTGTCCCTGGCTAGCTGCCACATCTTGTGTCTCTTGTCTTGGCTTGTTTTCTATTGATCGTTTAATGTTCTATCTGCACTTTACTTTATGTTTATGTGATTGCTAAATAGTGGCTAATAAAAAGATTTGAAGTAAACTGCTCTAAACATAGAACATACCATAATTTAACACAGTTGGATCTCAACAAACTCATATGAGCCCATTAGAACTTCCCAGGATGCAGAGTGAAAATGCACTTATTAGAGAAGAAAGTGTAGAAGATATTTCTTTAAACATAGGACAGTTAATTGCAGAAGAAGGGAAAGAAATGGGAGATGTAAGATGACAACCATATTGTGATTATATTCATGTAGCAGGAGGGGCATTACTCTTCCTCTGCATTGTACTATCAAAATGAAATTTTATTGTTGGCCAAATATGATCAAACTATTGGCTTGCATAAGCAATCCTAAATACAAATATTGATAGTGCTCGTTTTGATAGGAACATATGCAAGTGCTTGATTATGTAGTGGAGCTTTTGTCTATGCAAGGGCTTAGTTTGTTGTGTTGTTTAGCTTGCGAGCTTCAAAGGCCTTTTTCCTTGGAATGATCAATTAAATATTCATTGTTCGGAGCGCCCATGGCCTTTTTTGATACCACGTCTGTGGGAAGAGTTCTAATCCGGGTGAGAAAATATTCCCCTGCATGTTGTTGTTCAAGCAATTTCAAATTTAGGGCTTGAAAGCTTTTACTTGGTTTTAACCAAAAACATTATTTTTTGCAGGCATCTTCAGAGATGAGTTTGATAGATGTAGATATATCTTGGGCCTACAACTTTGCTTTAGCTGGAGGTTGTGATCTCATAGGAATGATATTAATCATATCATTCACCACATGGAAAGTTTTGGTGGTTGCTATTCTACTGGTCTTTATCACTAGATGGATCCAAGTAAGGTTCCTTCTGCTTATGTACATCTTTTGCATTTGAAAATTATACATATGTTAATACTCTGTCTCTCTGTTTGTCAATATGAGCACATGTATCATCCAGCTTCAACGAGAGAGTTAACAAGGATATATGGTACTAGTAAAGCACTGATAATGAACAATTCTGCTGAAACAACATTAGGTGTAGTGAGAACATACATAGATGATGGAGAATAACTTCCATGAAAGCTTGAAAAAATGATTTCCTTGGGGAATTACATTCTCCAGCCTGTAGTTTTTTATCTCAGCATTCACACAAAGCAGATTGATTCGAATTTCAAAATTATGTTCTACAATTAACTTTTGCTCCTTGAAATGTGTTGTCCATTTCTTTCATGGCTGCCAGGCCTTTGAGTTTGTTTGTTCCCATCTCTAGGAAGCTATTAAACAAAAAAATGATGACTCTTATACTAAATATTACAACCATTCACTTGTCAAATCCATTTCAGATCATACAAGCTGACTCAATGTTATGAACTGGATGAGTCTTCAATCCATATTTTTCACACTAAGTGCAGAATCAAGGATCACATATTGGGACACTGGTGGACATGAAATACACACTTAATTTTTTTTACTAGGAGATAGTACTATATCTTGATTGGATAATGATTTAGTGAGGGATAGTCAATCTCTCCTTGGTGCACTGTTGAGGTCGATGATTCATCTCATAATTTTCTTCACATTTCAATGCCTTTGATTAGTAGTTCATTCTCATGATGTTATAGAGTGTGCCACATCTTCATGGTGTTACTTTGGTATGCTTGTTCATCTAAATATTTTAAATCCTAATTAATTCTAGTATGAAGATGATAGAAAAGGTTTCAACCCTTATGACATGGCTTATGTTTACATAGAATTTTATAGAAGCAGTCTTCTCACACTTGAACCCAAATCTATTATCCAACATTTATGAAGTATTAGTACATTGACACACTACGTCATGTGGCTTTGATATTTTATATATCGATTTCACTTTGATTAGTTGATGTTGCATGGAAAGTAATGGCCAAGCATATTTGGTAAGCATAAAGTAAGCTTGCTGCCTTGTTTTAGCAAAATTAGAAACAACCTTCTTGTTATATTGGAAATGTTGTCCAAGCTTTCAAGTTGTAAACCATGGTTCCTTATCTTCAACTGAGGTAGCATTACACTTGTTGGTATATTCATCGAATCTATTCTTGAGGTCCTTACTAGACGCTAGTCATAAAAATGAGTATTTCTATATATACAAGGCTAAAAACCCTTGCTCGTGTTGTAGCAAGATTTTGCACAATTTTCTTTTGAAGATTTCCTTCAGGAAATTCCAGTGAGGAACCAAAATTAGAGGTTAAAGAATGTTTCCAGGTCCTATTCAATTCAATGCAAATTTTATCAAGAAACTAAGCTCATTTAATATAAGTGGCAATGCCAATGTATGCTACAGTCAAACCACTGTTTCTTCTAAGCTTAAGCTTGGTGTTCCTCCATATGATAGCTTTGGCTTTCCTGTGGTGCCTTCTGGTTCATTAATTTTTAAATCCCCTGCATATTTACCTGTTTCCCTTGAGTCTAGAGATGCATATCGTCATAGTAGCCATCATCATGGACCAACAAGATCATTGTTGGGGTTGCTATTTCACTTTCTTCTATTTTTGCCCGAATAATCTCTTGTGTTGTCTTATCAATATGTTGTTTTGAAATATGCACAAATATATGTTATAATTTAATCTTCCAAAAAGGCTTGTGCTTGTATAGAAACAAGGGTGAATACTTTTAGTTCTTTATGTGATCCAATCTTATAGTAACATTCAGTTGTTGGATTGGGCGAGAATAGCCACATTCTTATCATATGAACAAGTCTGGCTCTCCAATGGTTGATTGGGTTTATTGTGAAGTAGGACTGCCAAACTTTTCAAGAAAAAAAAGAAATATGTCAAGAATATCTTTTTCTTATCAAGGTACTAAGGCTAGCAAACAAATGTCCATTCTGTCAAGGTTACAGGTGCAACAAGCATGTACAAGGAGAACAAATCTAATAACATACATTACAGTGATCCCAAGAAATTAAAGTTTAAAGGGACAGTAGTTGAAGTTCGAAAGACAAGGTTACCTAAAATCCCTGGGCCAAACCATGAAGGCAAAAAAAGTGAGGATGTTTTTGACTTACCTGAGATGGAGAATGATGAAAGATATAAATCTATTAACAAGAGTTTGGCATGACTGGGAAATGTATATACGAAACAATAACTTGCTACATTGCTTGGATGCTACTCAATAAGATACTTGGGGATGAGTATGATTTTATTTTATTTATTTATTGCCTGGGATTTGATCTTCATTAGGTTTATTTAAAATCCTAGGCTATATCATCAATTATCTGCATGATCTTAGCATTTCTACAGACTGGCATATCATGGTTGACAAAAAGTTTGGTTGGCTGATATTTTTAGGTGCTTTTCCCTTTCTTTGATTAGTGATGGAATGCATATGGGATTTAGTTTCTTTCGTTGTTGTCGTAATTTTGTTTCCTTCCCTTTTCCTTTATGAAGATCATTGTATCTAGTGGGCCAAAATAAGTGTTAATTTTAGGTATGTTCTATGCTTAGAGCAATTTACTTCAATTTTTCATATTAGCCCAATGACAATATTCAGATTAGCAATCACATCAGCATGATAGTAAAGTAAAAATAGAACATAAACATAAACAATAGAAAACAAGCCAAGACAAGAGGACACAAGATGTGGTACCAGCCAGGGACAAACCCCAATGTGGGGAAAACCTTGATCAATTCTTCTTATATTCTTCAATAGTTCAGCAGAGAGAGATAGAGTACAATGATTTGAATTCAATACTTGACTTGCCAAATAGGAGATCAGACATCAGAGATCTTCACCATGAAGATGAAAAAATGAGGATGGAATTCTGGTACCAAGGAATGAAGATACGCAGCAGATGATAGCAATAGAACAACTCAACCAATTACCCAAAATACTGAAGCTTTCCTTCCATAAAACTCTTTGTTGCTTCACTGATCATGTCAAGGCTGCCCATCTGGCATCTTATATATGCTGTAAAGACTGAAGCATATCTTGGCAAACCTAATCACTGGTTAGGGCACAAGCTCTGACTGCCACAGCACCCTAAACATATCCAACAGTCCACCTATTGACCGCAATTAGCCTTCATACAGTTCCTCCTTCTGTACGCTGCCTTGAGGGGTTGTTATCCTTCTGAACGTATCACTTAAATGCCTCCAACTGCCGACTATGGCCTGCGGTCTAGCCCAGCAGTGGATTGAGACTTAGTTCTCCTCGATTAGAGCCTCAATCATCCCTTAAGCAACCAAACTTAGGCTCCTCTTTACAGCAGAATCTTCTGTCCAGCAAACTGAGATCAAGAACAACTTGATCATGCCCAACACAGTCCACGTTGTCACCTACATCAATACGAATTTATCATTCATCATGACAGCGGCTAGGTGACTGCAGTTAGGTTGCATATTAGGCCTCCTTCTAGACTGCAACTAAGCCTTCTTATGACTTCTGTTAGGACTCCCTTTGACCAACGGATTATGTCTCTTCCTGTAGTTGTGTATTAGGGTCAAGATGTTGTGGAATAGGATCACTCTCTTGCTGTGAATTAAGGCTAAATAGACTGCATATTTAGGGCACCTTAGTACAGCGTATAAGGGCCTCTTTGAACAACGAATAAGGGTCACCCTTAACTGTGGATTTAGGGCACTTCTTGACCTGCAGTTAGGGCATTTTGGAACATAAGATAGAGATCTTTAGAACTACGGGTAGGAGCCTCTCTAGAACAGTAGCTAGCTCCCTCCTTGACTGTGTATGGGAGCCTTCTCTTGACTGCATCTAGGCTAGGGTTAGAACTCCTTTAGGGAAGCGTATATGTCTCTCCTTGGGTCTGCAATTAAGGCTCCTTTCTTCACTGTGTCTAGGGGTCCTCCCTCTTGGTCTCTCTAGCCACCAAAACCCAAACGAGTGGAGAGAGATCTTAGGAGAAGTGTGTGTGAAAATGACTTGAAGACCTCTTCTATTTATAATAAAATGTTGAGGATAAGTTGCGTAATTTGGTTGCTGGCCGACCTTGACAAATTGTTAAATAACATAAATAAATTCATATATCCATGAATACATGTCGGAATCGGATGATCTTTAAATCAATCCTACACCTCTCGACAAGAGGAACCCAAGAAAAATATCAACTACCATAAACACGAAGACCCACATGGAGTTTGGCCCTAGCTTCCAATTTTAACACTCCCTCTCAACTAGGGAGAACTCCATCTGCCAGTTTGTACTCTCTGCCATCAATGCAATGCCCTGCACTGCTTTTCTCTGCTCTGATCTGCTCTGCACTACTCTTCTCTGCTCTTGCTGAACTATGAAGAAGAAGAAGTGATGGAGAATGTATCATACCATTCTCTACTAACCCGAAGTCAGTCCCATATAAAGAGAGTGTATCATACCACTCTTACTGATCGGAAGTTAGTTCCAAATAAAAGAGAGCGTCTCATACCACTCTTATTGACCCGAAGTCAGTTCCAAATAAAAGAGTGTCTCATACCACTCTTACTGACCCGAAGTTAGTTTAAATTGATCTGAAATCAATATCATCCTAGCATAGTGAGTACGGTAGTACATGATGCGTCCATCGGTAGTACTATGGTCCCTATCCTCATTTCTCTGCTCATTGGCCAGATGAGAGGTACTTCCCATGAGGCCCAGACTGCATGGGTAGGATGTCTCAGCAGGAGAAGGATGAACCACTCATCCTGCCTACATGTCACCATGGATATCCTAGGGAAAGGCTGAACCACTCACCCTGTACACAACAAATCACTAGGGGAAGTTTGAACCACTAACCCTATGATTGTGTCTCAGCAAGAGAAGGATGAACCACTCATCCTGACTACATAGCAAACCACTAAGGGAAGGTTGAACCACTCACCCTATGGTTGCTCATCGCTCCAAGAAGTACCCCAAGCACCCGGAAGCTCCCAGAGCTCGATATATCATATAGGACCCTTAGGAGAGGGTCTCTCCATGACTCCTAGTCATTCTCGGAGAGTCAAGAATTTGACCTTTCCCAGGGGCTTCATTTGAATATCGGCGACCTACACATCAATCCCAATGTGTTGGAGCCTTCTTGCTCCTTGATGTACCATATTCCAGATAAAGTGGTACCTGATGTCTATATGCTTGGAGCAATCATCGAACATGGGATCCCTCAACAATCGAATCCCATTCTGGTTGTCACAGAAGATCACAGTGGTATCCAACACGTTTCCAAACAACTCATTGAAGAACTTCCTCAACCAGAAATCTTCGCAGGAGGCCATACTCTCATCTATGTATTTGGCCTAAGTGGTGCTCAAAGCAACCGACTTCTGCTTCCTGCTCATCCAGAATATCGAAGCAGAACCCAAAGAGAAACAACACCCAGAAGTGCTCTTGCGATCCACCACATTTCCTGCCCAATCAGCATCAGAATAATCATGCAACCTCACATCTTCACCAGTGTCTCTTAGTCCATGAGTGATTGTGCCCCGAAGATATCTGAGAAGATTCTTGGCACCAATCTAATGTGAGTAATGAGGCTCAGCCATATATTGGCTCGACATGCTCACTGCAAAACATATATCTGGACGAGACTTCACCAAGAACATCAATGCTCCTATGAGTTGACAATACTCAGAAGCATTTCCCAGTTCGGGTCCGGCAGCACTACCGCATAACTTCTTGATGTTAAGCTCCATCGGGGTAGTCACAGGCTTGCAGTCCACCATCCCAAATCTTTCCAATATCTTCACAACATATTTTCCTTTAGATAGGAAAATTTCTCCTGCCTTTTTCCACACCTCCAACCCTAGGAAGTAGTGCATCAATCCTAGGTACTTCATCTCAAATTCGGAATCCAACTCCCTCTTACGCTTGTGAATGAGAGGGTATGTAACTGTCAAAAAGAGGTCATCCATATAAAGTACCAATATGAGAGGTTTATGATCCTCAACCTTAAAGTGAAGGTTTGGATCGACTTCACTCCTAGTGAATCTCAGCTTCATCGGATAGCTATCAATCCTCTCATACTAAGCCCGGGGTGCTTGCTTCAATCCATAGAGAGCTTTCTTCAACCTGCATATATGATATTCCTAATCATGAATCTCAAACTCCTCAAGTTATTCCAGATCTGTGGTCTTGCTTTTACATGAGGGGAATGGTCCCCTTGTAATATTTCCTTCGGTACATCTCGGACATGTACCTTCATGCTCTTCTTTGAATTTAGGGATCCCTGTCACCATCTGTCTCACATCGGGTAGGGCCTTATAATGAAGATGCACAAACCTCCAGTGCCATAGTTCACATTGTAGAGATGTGTTGCAAGACATGGCCCCCAATGGACTTCCTCCAACTTGATACAAAGTGCCAACCCTGAACCCAAGAGTAAAAGCATCTTTAAAATTCCTTTTTCCAAACACGTACCTTTCCATCGATGAATGCCACCTTGTAACCTTTGTCTTCCATTGTCGAAATGGACACCAGGTTCTTCTTAAGATCAGGTACATATAGAACTTCTTGTGAATGAATCATGTTACCCTGATTCAATTGAAGGTAACATTCCCTATACCCTTTACGGGATAGATGGCATCGTCTCCAAGTATAATTTCCAAGTTTGTTTCCTTCTCTATCAGGTTAGAGAGTGCTTCCTTGTATCCGGTGAAGTGTCTTGAGGTGCCACTATCAATAAGTCAGTTTCCGAAAGTGTCTGGAGGAGAGGTAGTGGAGAGGGACGATATAAGATAATACTCATTTTGCTTATCAAAAACAACATTTGATTCTTCATACCTAAAGTTCCTTTCTTTCTTGGAGAGTCGGCCATTTCCTTGATGTTCTTTTTCCTTTTTCCTTTGCCATTGACCTGTCATTCCTTCAATCATTGAAGATGCCCCTAGAATGATTGTGATCATCATCATGTGATGTGTCCCTTCTATTTGGACACTCCCTCGCATAGTGGCCAAACTTATTGTAAGCAAGGCATCTGCCCTTCCTTCCACCCTTAGATCTGGACTTTCCATTGAAGTGGCCTTTAGGTAGGCCACCAGACACTTGTCAATGGAATCTCTTCTTCGCTTCAACTTCACCCTTGGTGTACTTGTTCTTTGGATCAGCCGGTACATTTGATGGAGGCTTAGGGATTTTACCCTTCTCAAAATCCAGCACTTCTTGCTCTTCCAATGTCAAATCAAGGGACACCTTCCATCCATGATAGTCAGACTTTTCACAGAGCTTAACTTCAGCTGGGAAGTGGGATGAAGAACCCATTGAGCCTTTTGTGCTTTCCAATTGTCTTCGATGATTTCTCTTTTACTCTTGCTTGGGATTTGTCTTCACCTAAGCTCTGATACCATGTTAATTTTAGGTATATTCTATGCTTAGATCAATTTACTTCAATTTTTCATATTATCCTAATGACAATATTCAGATTAGCAATCACATCAGCGTTATAGTAAAGTACAAATAGAACATAAAAATAAACAGCAGAAGACAAGCCAAAACAAAAGGACACAAGATGTGGAACCATCCAGGAACAAACCCCAATGTGGGGAAATCCTTGATCAATTCTTCTTATATTCTTCAATAGTTCAGCAGAGAGAGAGAGATAGAGTACAATGATTTGAAGTCAATACTTGACTTGCCAAATAGGAGATCAAACATTAGAGATCTTCACCATGAAGATGACACAATGAGGATGGAATTCTGGTACCAAGGACTAAAGATATGCAACAAATGATAGGCATAGAACAGCCCAACCAATTACCCAAAATACTGAAGCTTTCCTTCCATAAAACTCTTCGTTTCTTCATTGATCATGTCAAGGCTGCCCATATGGAATCTTATATATGTTGTAAGGACTGAAGCATATCTTGGCCAACCTGATCACTAATTAGGGCACAAGCTCTGAGTGCCACAACACCCTAAACATATCCACCAATCCACCTATTGATTGCGATTAGCCTTCTATAGTTCCTCCTTCTGTACGCTGCCTTGAGGGGCTGTTATCCTTCTTAACACAACACTTAAATTCCTCCAACTATTGGCTATGGCCTGCGGCCTAGCCGAGAAGTGGACTGAGACTTAGGTCTCCTCGATTAGAGCCTCAATCAGCCCTTAAGCAACCAGACTTAGGCTCCTTTTTACAACGGATTCTTCTGTCCAGCAAACTGAGATCAAGAACAACTTGATCATGCCCAACACAGTGCACACTGTCACCTACATCAATATGGATTTATCATTCATCATGACAGTGGCTAGGTGACTGCAGTTAGGTTGCGTATTAGGCCTACTTCTGGACTACAACTAAGCCTTCTTATGACTGCTGTTAGGACCATCTCTGACCAGCGGATTATGTCTCCTCATGTAGCTGCGTATTAGGGTCAAGATGTTGTGGAATAGGATCACTCTCTAGCTGTGAATTAGGGCTCAATAGACTGCGGATTTAGGGCACCTTAGTACAGCGTATAAGGGCCTCTTTGAACAGTGAATAAGGGTCACCCTTAATTGCGGATTTAGGGCACCTCTTTACCTGCAGTTAGGGTAGTTTGGAACAACATATAGGGCTCTTTAGAACTGCGGATAGGAGCCTCTTTAGAACAACAACTAGCTCCCTCCTTGACTATGTATGGGAGCCTTCTCTTGATTGTGTCTAGGGCTAGGTTATAACTCCTTTAGGGCAGCATATATGTCTCTCCTTGGGTCTGCAATTAAGGCTCCTTCCTTCACAGTGTCTAGGGCTTCTCCCTTTTGATCTCTCTAGCCACCAAAACCCAAACGAGTGGAGAGAGATCTTAGGAGAAGTGTGTGTGAAAATGACTTGAAGACCTCTTCTATTGATAATAAAACGTTGAAGATATTTGTTTGTTGGTCGACCTTGACAAATTGTCAAATAACATAAATAAATTCATATCTCCATGAATACATGTCGAAATCGGATGATCTTTAGATCAATCCTTCACCTCTCGATGAGAGGAGTCAAAGAAAAATATCAACTACCATAAATAAGAAGACCCACATGGAGTTTGGCCCTAGTTTCCAATTTTAACAATAAGGCAATTCTATATTTGTCTTTTTGTTAAAGAAATTCATTTGCATTGGCAGGAGTTTGTACTACAATTTCTTGAAATGTTTGTCACAAATGGTAGGGCTAGAGAGTTGGTATTATCAGATTCAAAACCAGCACAAAATTTGGAGGAGCGTTTTACTATGAATTCTTCTAATCTTGAATTAGAAGGATTAAAGAGGACCATAGAATGTACTTCTCAAGGTGAAGACCTTTCTTGCATCGAACATATTTAATTATCTAAGCATTTCCTATTTGGTTGGTCTTTTCAATCGAATTTGTAGTTAGAGTTTGTTTTCTAAGAAGCTACTTTTATTGTACCAAACCTGATGAGACAATATTCATATCTTTTGTTTTATGTGATCATGGAAAACATCATCTGCAGATAAAGGGAGGAAAGTCAGTGGTGAATGCAATTACTATTTTAGCCAACGAAGGACTTTACTTGCATGGTGAACAACCAATAGATCTGCAATGGTCTAATTTCTGGAAGAATGACAGTGATGTGATATGTCTTACACAACATTATGCAATATCCCATCTTGGGTGCATCTTGCGAGTGGTGGTTCTTTGTAGAGAATTATTGCGTTATCTTCAGTCGCCTGAGGAAAGTTGAGATAAGAAATTTCAGTCAAGGACAACTTTGATTACACAGCTTTTGAAACTTCTTGTTAGCCTTACAAATGTGACAACGTTTTCTATATCAAGTACAAGTTACTAATAAATATTAGTGAAGTGGTTGGTATTTTTCTTGGCTTATTTAAGATGAGCTTTGAAACTGTCAATCATGATCCTGTGGATGTGGAGAACAATCTAGATCATCAACTGACTTATTTTGGAAACTTTCTTGCAGTTTGTTCATGATGTGGTTTTGGATGATAACATTTTTGAGAACATATGCACATTAATTCTTGTTGCCTTATTGGACATCTTGGATGGAAGAATGTGGAGGTATGAGAGACAGAATATTTTGATTGAGAGAATGATTTCAGCAAAATCACATAGAGAATCATTTGCCGACGCGTTTCGAACCAACTATTGTGGTTCATCGTCAAGACAAGTTGAGGAACAATTCTGAGCAATCCGTTAAATAGAGCATGCAGGTCCTTCAACGGCTATATGAACGGGCAATGGTTAAAAAGACCCTAACGGCTAGATTAGACCAGGGCCTAGGGGAAAGGGTCAAGGTTCGATAAATAATTCAAAAATAAAATCATTAAAGAGACCATGGTTCAATTTATTACCATAAATATTAATAATTTAATAATAGACTAGGGTAAATTTTATCTTAATTTATTCTATTTATTTATTTATTATTAATAATTTTATTAATATATATATATATTATTTTATATTATATTATTATTATTATATAATATATAATTATATATATATATATATATATAATATATTATTAATTATATATATATAATATATATATATATAATATATATATATATTTATATATATAATATTTATATATATTATATTTTTTATTTTGCAATATTATTATATTAACATCAACATTATTAATAATATTAGTCTAGGGTAAATTTTCTAGTATATGAGTAAAATGAATAATATTACGATTGCTACTTTGTCGTTGATGATACTCGCTATATTTAAAGAGACTTAATTACTAATGTTATTAAAAGAGCGATATTATTATTACTAAACCATTGTTATCATGAGAAAACAACGTCCAGCTAAACAAACCAAGAGGGGTCAGGCGAAGAAGAGGCTAAGATAAAAGGGCTGGGATCCAACACCTACTAATCTTCCAGCCGTCATCCCTATTGAGATTCAAAGGTACTTTTTCGATCTCAAGGGCTTCCCTCAATTTACGATGGTGAAACTGCGCAACTCTTGCGATAACTTGAGCCTCTTCGATACAGACATGATGTTTAGTTTTCTCAGCATGCTCAGCAAGGGCTGAGGACTTGGCCCTTCCATGCCTCAAGTCTGCTGAGTGCTCACTAATCCTCTGATTAATAGAACGACTAGTTTCACCAATGTATGGGGCCCCACAAGAACAGGAAATGACATAGACCCCTTTCATGTCTTTAGGGTCGACAAGGTCTTTAACAGATCTAAGAGAGCTACGGATGGTGTTAAGAGGTCTAAAGGTCGAGGGAATATTATACTTCTTAAGAATCCTGACGATCCTATCAGTGGTTCCTTGGATGGAGGGGAGGTGTACCCCCAGGATCCGGTCTTTAGGATCTTTATGGACAGAGTGCTCCTTCCGAGCCTTGAGGAAGGCTTTCTGACCTAGGTGTCTATTGTAACCATTTTTAACGAAGACATCCAAGAGATGAGGAATATTGTTAAAAATCTTCCTTTGGTTTTCCATCCTGAGGTTATTATTAAGATTTTGATATTTGCTTACGATAGTTGATCACAAAACTGTAAAAAACTCCATTGGAAACAAACAAGTCAGGGTGGTCATGAAGGACATGGGGTTGTAGACTTAACTTTTACTGCTTTTTCGTGTAATCTTCACTCACAACATTTTGCCTTAATTGGTGAGCACAACATGGAGAATCAAATAAGTGCTATATTTCCACAGATAGGTCTCTGGATAGAGGACCTAATAGCTTTTTCAAGTTTTTTTCATGCACAAGGAGTAAAAACAAGGCCCATGGGGGATAAGTCATGGCCATCTGCTAGGAAGGATAGGCTGGAAGTAAATGATGCAGAGTTAGAAGTGGTCATGAATATGATGAACTATTTGGAAATTTGTTTTCAGAGGCTGGTAGGCAAGTAACCATGCTTGATGAACATGAACAACCCTTCCCTACACATGACAGTGTTTCTGACTCCAATATACCTTTACAAGATTCTATTGAAGTGCTTAGCTCTCTTAAAGAGTGCATTTTTTCTCCAGATTGGAATTCTTATATCTACAAAGAAGCTTGTCACAAATTAATGAATAGCATGTCAATGCTCTTTTACAAATGTTACAGCCACAAATTTAAGTTGTTGATGAAACAATGGAGGGGGTTGGTGCTTCATATGTTCCTTATGAAAAACACTTCCTTGAAAATTTTCACAAAGCATGACTTAACCTGTTACAAGAACTTGTTATGAGGTGCACTTTATGCAACAAACTTGAAGAACACCTAGTAAATGAAGTTCTGAAGGTAGAGGATGGGAGGTTTGTTTATACTGATGATGCTCTTGTTCTTGTAGCTCACATTCGTATTATAAGGAAATCCACATGGTCTAGTTTGGGTGATGACTCTTTGAGATTTAAAATTTGCAAAGGATACACAAGTTTTATTATTGAGAGAGTGAAAACTACATATTTAGTGTCCTTAAATATGTAAGAAGTTTGTGAAAGTCTTCCATCCCTATTTCATTTGGAAGTTCTTCTCATAGCTTTTCATTTTTCGAATGTGGTTGAAAAAATCAAAATGGTAGAGAATATTTTTTGCCCTCAACAATGTAATTTGTCCTCCATTGGAACTTGTTGACCACTACGTGTCGACAACCCATAGCAGTACACCCCCTTTTTTGCAAAAGGGATAGTTCCCGATCGATGTGTCTGTGTTGTCCACTTATCATCATCAGCCTGATCATCATGTTATAATGTAAACCCATCCTGCATGTGTGTAATGTAAATAATCTCAGCAAATCCGTATCGTGTATGTAATTGCCTAGGTAAACCTACTTTTCTGGTGATGATCTACATTCTAGGAGGTTTTTTGTCTCACCGATCCATTCTCGAATGGTCGGAAGAACTTTCTTTTAGCCTTACCCCAAAGCCGGAATGGATTTTGTCACTGGGATCTTAGGCGAGTCCTAGTGTTGTAGATCGAGTCTATGTAAAAGTGATTTGGGAATAATCCTAATTGTTTGGTTAGGTTATTTTATTACAAATTGCTTGGTCTGTTGGATTATATTTGTGTCACAGAAATGGGTAGTCTGTGAGGGTCTGTTTCAGATGGGTTTTCCCCCTTACGATGCAAAGTGTCTTGAGGGTTGGAAAACTAATTTATCCCCTCATAAGTTAATTAATTAAATTTTCTGGTCAAAAATTAATTAAAATCCTAAGCCAGAAATTTAATTAATTCTAGGTCCTAGGTAAATCTAAATTTTCCAAAGGAAAAACCCGTTGGTCCTTAAAATTCAAAATTTAAAAGGTTCCGAATGAAGGTAAATTGATTATTTTGCTAAATTTTAAGCTTTTGGTCCCTGGGTTTAAGTCAAAGTCAAATTTTTGAGGAAATTAACTCAAAATTTTTATTTTTGAGTTAATTAAAATGCATTTAATTGAAAATTCGAATTTCCTCAAGAATTTAAATTTTCTACGGATGAGATTAAAAGAAATTTTAATCCTCATCAATGGTCGAGATTGCTTTCAAAATGACCACTCGAACTAGCCGTTGGAAGATTTATCTTTAAATAGGAGGTCATTTGTCAGTTGATCCATCCGATTTTTGAATCGTGTACTAAGCTCGCAAGCTCTCTTGTATACTTTTTTGAATTAATGCAAAAGCCTTTGGGGTTTCATTGTGTTGTAGTGTTCCTCTTCATGAATTTATGGTTACATTGTTTTAAATATTTGCTTAATATTATGTGAAAACTATCAATCAATAACTCTCTTAGAATAATCTAAATACAAGTATCTCATTCAGTTTGTTGGATCTAGGGTAACATTTTTAATTTTGATTGAAGTAGCAAGTATCTCTATTTCTTCATAATTTTATTGCTATTCTATTTCTCTACTTGATTCGATGGTTGATCTAGTGTTTGCAGAAGATCTCTCAGGTTTTCATTGAGCATTTGGGGATAGTCCTCGGTTGGACCAACCAACTCTCAACACATATTTTCTGAAGAGCCTACTTCATATAAGCCTCAAAATTTATCTGACAATAATCTTTTTTCTGCAGGGTGTTTTTGGGCTAGTACCTCTCTAACATTTCAAATTTTTTTAAATATTTTGTGGAAAATTTGATAGATCTAGTATTAAGAGCCTTAGATTATCAGATCTAGGAGCGGAGTTGGATTCATAGTCCTCAGATCTGATAGATCTATAGATTATTTGTATAGATCTGTTACTTGTGTAGATTTGAAATTTTGTAACATAATTTTGAATTTTAACACTTGAGTTTTTGGGATTTTCTCTATTTTTGTACATATTGGGTATTGGGTTTTTCTCTTTTCACTTGTGCAGGAATAGATCTGAGAAATCAGCCAAGAAAATCTTCAGATCTTAGCTAGATCTAGACCTTGGATGGCAAGATCTGGGCTCAAAGATTGTGTGCAAGAATCTTCAAATTTGAGATTTTTTTCAAGTAGATATGGGGGTTTTGAGACAGATCTAAGTCTTGGAGGGCAATATCTTGTACCAAATTTGTTTGCAGGGCCATCCATTAAAGATTTTGCAGTAAATATGAAGATCTTAAGAAAAATAATTTTTTCAGAATAAGGATTTCAAGTTTTGGGGCTCCTAAGCGCAGATCTGAATTCTCCTAGCCCAACGCTAGTTCTAGCCCTCATTTTCCCTAGATTCCCCTTGCTCCATTTCTTATTTGAATATTTAATTTTCTGAAGCTAATTATTGGTGGGTTTTTGCAGAAAATTTGGTAAAAATTTGTGTTTCAGGTATTGAATTTTTTTTTTGGCAACTTGGGCAAGTGATCTTCAAAGCCTAAGGCCTAAGGGTTTGATCTCTAAACCATCTTTTTTCTCATTGTTTGCTACAACAATCATATACATTTCTAATAGTAGTGAAAAACACATCTAAGTGGTTTGAAATTAATTGAAAAATTTGCTAAATACATTAGTAAGTCATTTATGTTTGATGTGTATCAAGAATTTGGCCTAGATTTACATTTTGGGTGATTGTTATCTCTGAATAATTTTGTTTATGAAGTCTGGAATATAACAGTGGCAAAATTTCATGTGTGTTAGCCTAAAATTAGTTCCTAAGTTGTCTAATACATTAAGAAATTAATTTCTTGAGTTGGGCATTCATCTTTAGGCTTATTTAATGTTTTAATTGCTGACTGTAATCAGTATATCAGATCTGATATAATTCTGGAAATCACATCATAATAGGCTGAAATTTTTTGATAATTCATGCGGGCAAGTTTGGAAACTTTTCAGTAAATTTTTGGCATAAAGATATCATTGATAACTTATTGTTTTCATTGTCATATCGTTGTTGTCATAATGTTTTTCTTACTGTTGTCCTAAAAACTAATTTCTGAAAATTAAGTACTCTGACATGGAATTATGATAAAATGCATATCTTTTGTTTCATAAACTGAGTATTTTTTGAGCATATGTTGATGTTGATTGCAAATAAGTTTTTGTTCTCTTTGAGCTATAATTGTATCAAAAAATATTTGAAATAAGCTTGTGGTTTAATTGTAATATTTTCAGGTGTTTATTTTTAAGCCTTCATCCAATAAACCAAACATTTTATTTTGGTGATTAAGGGCTTTTGCGACACAAGTGTCTCTAATCCTTAGGTCTAACTTCTTCTCAGCATCTGGTGCATTTACATATAAGTAAGTTTTGCATAAATAAAATTTACTTCCAAACATAAGCGTGGTCGATAGAGAGATAGGTATCCATCCATCTTTGCTTGAGAAGCCTACTTTTAATAGTACTTAAAACGTTGACCTTGTAGTCGTCAAAGCCACAGCTCTCTGCAGCGCCAGAGGCACTGATTATATTAGATTTTCAGGAGAGGTATCATTAATCACACCTTTTCTTCTTTCTACCAATTACTACGAAATCAAGCTCAATATAGAAAGGATCGAAGGGTTAAAACTTAGATAGGCATTTAACTAAAATTAACCAATATTCTTGCATCTCATATTAGCTTTAGGATCTGCACTTCATAGAAGATAGTCATTCATCCAAGCAGCAGTTGCAAATCAATTACTTGGTCCTAAATTTCCTAGCAAGATAGTTGACTCCATAAGGCACTGGCATCAATTGCTTAAAATCTAATTAAATCCTATAAGTCTTGCTAAATATTAATCAAGTACTTGATTACTTCACTGTGTCTTCCGAACTGGTTGGTTCCCAACTAGTTTTTCTTCATTCCATTTTTCCATAGGGTCTACCCCTCTTAGCCTGTTGTAGGAGATAGCTTAAACGGAGAGATTGGGGATCAGGGTGACAGCCCCCGATCTGAGCCGTTGTCGTGGTGCCTAGACATTATGTGTGACAACAGAACTCAATGGCCTGCAATTAGCTTGCTAGTCTTTGCTCATTTCAATATTGATGTTGATTCTTTGGCATATGATTCTCCACTCCACCACCTTCCCATCCTAGCTAATGTTCAATATAAGAAATAAGTTAATACAGATCACACAAGGAGGCACCTTTCGGCTACACACATGAACAGGTTGCTTGGAATCATGGTTATGTCATGTGGTACAAAGCATTATAAATGTGAGTGAGGGAGTCATAGAAGAGCATGTAATGACTAACATCTTTCAGAAACTAATTGATGTTAGTGGGGTTCATAATTGGGGTATTATAGAACAAAATGTTCTTCAAGATCTGGGTTTAAATTGGTTTGATATATATTCGCTTATATGTCGTATTTTAGATGTGTGGCAGAGTAGGGAAGCTTCCCAAGTGTATGAGATTATAATTGAAAGGTATTGTTTTGTACTTGGATGTATCACTCTATCTGATATTGAAGTTAAGGAAGCTGCTTCTCTGCCATGGAGTTCTGAATTGGTCAGAGACAAGTTGCTTGGAACTGAATACTTCATAAGATTTAGCTGAATTCTATGCCATAATGTTCATTTTGGGCATATAGGGGATCTAACACAACTGGAAAATATTATTGTATATATATTGTCTCAGCTTCAAATATTATACAAAGAACATGGTGTAAATGACTAGGGTTGGTTATTCTTAAGGCAAAATGCATGGTTGTCTTTAGTTTTATCATTGCTCCAGGCGGGTCTATGGAAAGTGTCTATGAGAAAGATCCCAGTTTAAAGAGAGGATGGTTTTTGGATAGAACATCCGTCTAATGATACTTCATTGCTTACACTTTGTGAGTAGCTAGTTTTTAGTGTACAAGAGGATGGAAAAGCAAGTGTTTTGCTGAAAATTTTGACATCCCTTTTGACCATGCATGTGGGGGAAATGAAAAAAGCTAGACTTTTTATTCTTAATGGAAAAGGATGTGAAGGCAAAGCACAATTTTCACTAGATTTGCTGCTTCAGGTGGGTTTGGACAAGTCAAAGCAGGAAGAGATATTGGGGAAGCTAAGAGCTAGTTTTAAGCTTATAGAGTCTATACTTGGCGCTTTGACAAAGTTAAGAAGATTTTTTAGCAAAGAAAACACTGGGAACCTGAACAAACTTTCTATGAGCTCCTCATTGCATGGTTTCCCATTGCATATTCATTCATGGAGTGCAACCATGGTATATTCTACCCTTTCTGTTGAGGGATTTTTGTATACAATTGAACAAATTTTCAAAGCAATGGATGCATTAGGGGGAATTAGGTGGATGCAAAAATTTTCAATAGTTTTCTTGACATCATAATGACAATAATGTCCTACAGGGTATTTGAGGGTATACATGAAAAATGTAGTCTTGTTTAATAATTTAATTCCTTTTATGGAAGATTTATGTATTTATAGTGATTTATTTTTGTTGAAGCACATGGAAAGTCTGGTAAAATAAATGAAATCAAGGATATAAATTTATCTACCGAAGAACATCTACTTACAAATGCAATTGATACACTGGAATGCCTGAGAACAGATTCTCATAAAGTCATTCTTCTTAAGTTTTATTTGGGGAAGATTCAGGACTCATCGATGTTGAACCAATACAATAAGTTCCAAGATTTTCTTGGAGACCATGGTAACCTTTGCCTTTAATTGATGCATTGGATGGATGCCATAATGAAGCAGTAAATACAAAGGTGCTACAGTTGTTTTTAGATTTTTTAACAGGTGATCCAAGTTATATTAAATTGAAGCATGCCATGCAAGAAAAGTTATTATTGATGGATTCATCTTCTTTGTCTACATGGCTAGAAAAAAGGCTGCTACAATGTACATTTCAATCAACTGTGGGTAATTTTCCAACAAGAGTCTCTAATTCAGTAAGAGATTCTTCTGTTGCTTTCATAAATGCTCTAGTGTTACCTCCATCAGATTCAAAGTCAAGAGAACTATGTGACCACATTCTTATTTCTCGTGGGATTAGAGAAGGCCTTCCTGTTGTACGATGTTCCTACTGGAAAAGCATATTTCAACTTTGTGGTTCAGTTGGAAAATGGCGAGCCTATAATAAAGCCTCTAATAAAGAGAGCAATTGTTATGGTGGGAAAGTTGTCTGCTGATGAAACCTACCTTGAAACTTTGAAGTTCATCTTGGGTTTTCTGGTTTTTACATTGGGTGCATATGGTGCTAACAAGTATGTTTCTGAAAAATCAATGGAGAAGCCTTGGTCAAAGACTTCTAGCAATGATTCTGCTAGTTGTAAGTTGAAGTCTATTGTTCCTAGAAAGAACTGAGAGGCTTTGGTCAATCCAGTCAATCAGGAAGTTCATTCGATTGCGATTGAGTGTGATGCTACATCAGCAGAGGATGATGACGATGATGGCACATTTGATGGAGAATTGGATAGTATGGACAACGAAAATGATGATGAGAGTAAAAATGAATGGTCATTTGCATCAAAAGTTTGTGTATTCACATCTAGTGGGAGAAACTTTGTGGAACAACATTGGTACTTCTGCTACACATGTGATCTAACTATTTCTAAGGGGTGATGTTCTATTTCTGCAAGGGTGTGCCACATGGGTCACAAATTTGTTTACTCTCGTTTCAACGATTTCTTCTATGATGAGCAGGAGGAGTAAGAGGGACAAGCTGCCTCTGCTTGAATCCTTGCAAGTATGTTTCTTCCAACGCTACATCATTGAGAGGGGCTAGAAGTGTTGAACCATTATTGTCTCTTCCAGATGAGAGGGACCATCTCCAACTATTTGATAGTGACTCTGATATTGAGGACGATGGTTGCATGGAGAATGAGAAACCATTTAATTTATCTATCCCGAAAGAAGAAGTGGATGGGTTGCTATTACTTTTGATGGATATGTAGTTTTGGATGATAACAAGGTTTTGTCTTACAATTAGGATCTTTTTCAATCAAGGTAGGCAAACAAAAATGGATCTCTGGACATGAAGACTAAAACAAAATATTATAATGCAAGGGAACTTAAGTAACATCTTTCTAGTGGCACTATTGTCAAATCTCTTCTTAGTATAAATAGCAGAGGCAGGCTTGCAGCAGGAGAAGGTGACAAAGTAACAATATTTGATGTGAAGCAACTTATTGGAAAACCAACTGTCGTGCCTATGATGAGAGACAACACTAATGTTAAGCCTCTTTCCAGAAATTTAGTTTGCTTTGAACTAGTTCATCTTGTTTTCAACCCTGCAAATTAGAACTATTTGGTTGTAGTTAGGCATGAAGAATGCCAAATTCTTACTTTCAGTTCTCAAAGGGAAATAACACACTGTCTTGCAATTGAGATTGCTTTACAAGGTGCCTACATCTAAAAAATAGCCTGGCTTCTTGGTTCTCAAGTTCAACTCATGGCGGTCACCAACTGGTTTGTGAAGATCTATGACTTGTCCCAAGACAACATTAGCCCTATGCATTATTTTACATTATTGGAAGATTTGATCATAGAAGCAGTATTGGTGCCCATCTTACGTGGCCAGAGAGTTCTTATTGTACTATCACAACATGGGATGTTGTATAGACAACAAGTAGGAGTAGAAGGTTACACTGGAGCTCAAGTTTTGAAATTGAATATCTAGGGTCGGGGTAGAGATGTGCAATCAAAAGGTATATCTCTATGTTTCACAGCAGCCTGCAGAATACTTTTCCTCTCTTATCATGATGGTTCAACTTTGATTGGACAATTGAATCTGAAAGGAACATCTATTAGTGAAGTATCAAGTGTTCTTGAGGGTGATCAATATGGTCAGTTAAGGTTTGTTGGGCTACATCCTTGGAAAGAGTTGCTTGATGGCAATGGTTTTTTTGTTTGCCTTTCTAGTTTAAAGTCAAACTCTCCACTCACTATTTCTCTTGGTCCTATGGATATGTTTGCACAACTTATGCGATTGTCTGGAAATTCATCTTCTCCATGGGTTGGGCACTGCAACTTACATGCCTCTCTCTAAGGACAAAAATACTGCAATTTTTTACATGATGATGGTAGTTTGTAGATATTCTCATTTGGAATGGGAAGTGTAACTTGAGGAGGATTGGAGTTACTAATACATGATTGCAGTATTAATTCAGAGCAAGTGAAAAATCTAGGTCCTGGTCCTGGCATCCTCAGTAATACATCAAATGATGGGATCAACCCAAAATTTACACTGGATTTCTTTGAAAAGACAACTTGCATTACTACAAATATCAAGCTTGGAGGTGATGTTATTTGAAACAATGATTTATGTGTTAAGATGAATTTAGCATCAGAAGAAGGCTTCCTAGAGATCCCCAACCCTACTAGATTTAAGGTTTATGCACTTTTTCTTCAATCATATTTTTTGTTTAATAATTAAATCATAGTTTTCCTTATTCTAGTGTAGCTCATGTTTTTCTATTGAAGATGATCCAAATTGGATCATTATATTGTTTGTCATCCATCTCGATGAATTTGGAGGGCGAAACGGAGTCTGAAATCTTCCAGGAGCGTTTTGAGGCACCAAATGAAGTTTTATGTGGGTAAAACTTTGCCAGTTATGCACAACACCTTTTCATGCTATTCTACACACAGAGAGCTTTCCAATGGTGCAGGAATCGCGTCAATCTGAGTCTGTATGCAAAAGTTATGCCACTCAGAAATTGACCTTCTTGTTTTCACACCTATAGTTCGGGAGGATGCCGCGTCAGCCCCATTATTCATGGAAAAGGAGATAGCCATGTGTTTGTGATGTAAAAGACTCTAGAGGAGTCTATTTTGTAACTCTAGTTAAGATTTGATGTAGTCAAACTTAACCACTTGTAGGCGATCGGGCTGTGTTATAACCGGACCACTAGGAGGAAGAGGCATTTCATTCTTTTGAGAGCATTTTATTCCATAGTTGAGAAAAGATAGCCAAGAGAGATAGGAGGTATAGCACACAGAGAGGATCTGTGCACTGTAGTAGCCCATGTTGATTTGGGGTAGTATCGAATGTGCTCTAGCCATGAAAATTAGTGGAGAGGCTAAAGCACATGAGATCTCCAATACCCAGAAATGGTTTGGGCAAAATCTAACCAGTTTGAGAGATATTGAAATAATTAATATTTTTAATGAATTCCCTAAGTCTAAACTTAGGGAAAATAAAATATTAATGTGAATTAATATAAAATTGAGTTAGAACGGTCCAAAAGTCATGGATCAAGCTAGGTCTAATCTTAGCCGTTGATTAGGGACTTAATCTCGGTCGTTGAATTGTCAACGAGAAAAGTATAAGAGGAGGCTTGAGGGTCACTTGGAGAATACACCGAGTTGATCAAGAATTCGATTTTCTGGGGCAGGGCTTGCTGAGGAAATTGAAGTGATCAGAGTTGCAACTGAGGGACAGTGAATACAGTAGCAGATAGGTATAAATAGTACCGGGAGCATCAGCGTAGAAGCTGGGAGAGGGTTGACACAGATCCAGCTAGAGGCCACGCAGAAGCATCTAGAGGTAGCCAGGAGCTACGCAAAGCCTAAGGAGGGCCAGCGTGGGAGATGCAGAGGCTCCAGAGACTGACACAGAGCCCAGAGAGGCTGACGTAGACCCTAGAGGTTGACGTTGGGAGATTTCGTGGGGCAGATTGGGGCTGATATTTGTTTCTGATTGAGAGGTACTACTACCGAGGGCATTCTCTATTGGGTGAACCATTTCTGGCACCCAGATTGTATTTTGAAACTGCTTAATAATAAAACCCTCAGATAGCTGCACCGGTTTTCCCGCATTGGGTTTTTCCGGGGACATTAGTCAAAAAATAACGGTGTCACTTGTGTGCCTGTTTTTATTTTAGTTGATGATATGTATGTGTTGAGACTATACTTGTATTTATTTTCAGTATTTAAATGGTAAATAACTTGTTAATTAACAAAACAAGTAGGAATAAATAAATCAGAAAGTACATGAAGAATTTCTAATAGTTAGACTTAGAAATTTCAACATGGTATCAGAGCGTGGTTGCAGATCACAGGATAACTGAGAGCATCAGCCTAGCAGAGCAGCAGCAGCAAAAACAATTGTCCCGAGTGACAGAAGTTGTTCCTAGTGGAAAAGAAACAAGGAAGGGGTGACGCAGTGCCTGCGTCATCAATTCGAGCTGGGAAGATCAACATATTGGTAAAGAGGAGCAGACCTAACCTACGCAATGCCCGATCATCTTTCGCAATCAGGAAGGATTGACGCTCGTGGCTAGGAGGTGCGGATTTTGCTGGTGTGGTTTGCGTAGAGCCTAGAGGCTCTAACCTTTAGTTTGTTGGGGCATAGGAGGTTGTGGGTAAGTTGCGGAGTGAAGCTGGTGGGGTACTGTGGTCAGAATAGTACCTAACAGGGCAAGACCAACAAGGAGGAGTCGTTGCCAAGGATATCTAGCCAAGAAATCCAGATCAGTGGTGAAGCTGCACTAACGATCGCAGTGGGGGCATTGCGACATTGGCAGAGGGGTTTCCAAGAGGGAAATCGAGGCTCAGAGGGAGTCACACCGAGAACTTCCAGGAGGGAAGTAGAGAGACTCAGAAGAGTCGAAAGAGGAGCAGTGAAATGGAAGTAAATGGGGTAAGAGGTCAAGACAGACTAGACGGAGCCTCAAACTTCGTAGTCTGGAAGGCCAGGATCTTGTTTGTTCTAGACAGGAATCTTCTCAAGCACTTTGCCTTGAACACGATAGCGATCCCAGTTGACCCAGCTGAAAACGAAAAGTACAAGGAGGCAATGGCGAGGGCCAAGAGCATCATCCTTGATGGGGTCAAGGACCATGTAGTACCACATATTACCGAAAAGGACACGGCAAATGCGATGTGGGATGCCCTGACGAAATTGTATCAACATACTTCCGTGCAAAGGAAGATGCTACTAGAAAATTAGCTGTGCTCATACCAGATGCAGAAGGGAGAATAGATAGACACCTTCCTTGGTCGGTTGAAGGAGATTCGGGGTCAACTGACTTCCATAGGGGCCACACCGGATGAGAAGATGTTGGCGAGGACCGCATTGAGCGCAATATCATAGGATTGGGAGGTATTTGTCCAGAGCATACTGGGTAGGTCGACCCTTCCAAATTGGGAGGAACTGTGGGTGACTCTTCATCAAGAAGAGATCATAAGTCTAACCAAGGTGGGAAGCAACGACGAGGGGGTCAGAATCAAGAAGGAGGAAGAGGAGGATGCTTCCCTAGCGTCTGAGGGAAAGCAAGAGAAATAGAAGAAGAAGGACCTATCTAAGGTCAAATGCTTCCACTGTGGGGAACTGAGTCACTATTCAAGCCAGTGTCAGAAGAAGAAGAGCAAGGGAGAGGCTTCTGAGACTAAGGCTGCGCCAGCAAGGGCAGAGAAAAAAGTGGAGACAGATGATGAATGTGCCATGAGTGCTCATGCACCACTTGAGAGGAAGTGGGGAGACATCAAGATGTAGTTAAATGGACTATAGGCAATGAGGGGCAGGATTCTCGAGGTACCCAACCTCTTGGATTATACCTTGCTACGAGAGCCCCAAAGAGGAGTAGCAGGACTGGCGGATGTCAGTAGAGACAGATGTGGATGGAGCGACATAGGGAGCTACAGTGCAAGAGTCCCAGCATAGCATGAGGCAGCAGTGCGAGATGCACAGAGTTGTTGCAGTAGCACAAAGGCCAGAGAGGGAGCACTTGTCAGTGACAAAGGGAGCTTCAACATCGGGAGTGTTTCTAGCCTGACGGAGATGTCAGAGTTGGGAGATCAGTTACTTCTCAATAACTGAGTTGTAGTGCAGCAGTTAGTAGTTGCAGTGCTATGGGCAGCATGATGAGAGGGGTTGCAATGCAGATGCAGCAGTGGCAGTGGCAGGGCCATGGGCAGCAGCACGGATGGAGAGGGAGTTGTCGTACAGATGCAGTAGTGGCAGTGGCAGGGCCATGGGTAGAAGTACATGCTGCAACAGTGCAGAGGATGTTGGGCAGCAGGCCTAGCATCAGCATAGGGACCAATGTCAAATGATCAGGGTGATGCTCAATGAGGAGTATTACTAGAGCACAGTCCTCGCTAAGAGAGAGTGTTTATTTGGGGTAGCATCGGATGTGCTCTAGCCACGAAAATTGGTGGAGAGGGTAAATCACATGCGATTTCCAATACCCAGAAATGGTTTGGGCAGAATCTAACCAGTTTAGGAGATATTAAAATAATTAATATTTTTAATGAAGTCCTTATGTCTAAACTTAGGGAAAATAAAATAGTAATGTGAATTAATATAAAACTGAGTTAGAATGGTCCAAAAGTCATGGATCAAGCCAGATCTAATCTTAGACGTTGATTAGGGAGACTTAGGGAAAATAAAATAGTAATGTGAATTAATATAAAATTGAGTTAGAATGGTCCAAAAGTCATGGATCAAGCCAGATCTAATCTTAGACGTTGATTAGGGACTTAATCTTGGCCGTTGAATTGTCAACGAGAAAAGTATAAGAGGAGGCTTGAGGGTCACTTGGAGAATCGAGTTGATCAAGAATTTGATTTTCTGGGGCAGGACTTGCTGAGGAAATTGAAGGAGTGATCAGAGTTGCAACTAAGGGGCAGTAAGTACAGTAGCAGAGAGGCAAAGATCGTACTGGGAGCATCAACTCAGAAGTCGGGAGAGGGTTGACACAGAGCTAGCTAGAGACCACGCAAAGCCAGCTAGAGGCCACATAGAAACAGCCAGAGGCCACACAGAGGCAACTAGGAGCTGCGCAAAGCCTGAGGAGGGCCAGCATGGGAGATGCAGAGGCTCTAGATGCTGATGTAGAGGCCAGAGAGGCTAACGCTAGGCAGACGCTAGGCCAGAGAGGCTGACGCAGACCCTAGAGGTTGATGCTGGGAAATTTCGTGGGATAGATTGGTGCTGATATCTGTCTCCGACTGAGAGGTACTACTGCCGAGGGCATTCTCTATTGGGTGAGCCATTTTTGGCACCCAGATTGTATTATGAAACTGCTTAATAATAAAACCCTTAGATAGTTGCACCGGTTTTCCCGTTTTGGGTTTTTCCGATGACATTAGTCCAAAAGTAACGGTGTCACTTGTGTGCTTATTTTTCCTTCAGTTGATGATATGTATGTGTTGAGACTGTACTTGTATTTATTTTCAATATTTACATGGTAAATAACTTGTTAATTAACAGAAAAAGTAGGAAGAAATAAATCAAAAGGTATATGAAGGATTTCTAACAGTTAGACTTAGAAATTTCAATAGACCACAAGTCACAGACATTGCTTCTTTGTATCTGCAGCCATATTTCTAGACAGAGAAAGAGAGCAAAGCGACCTCACCTTCTAGCTGGGTTTTCTCCCAAAAGGGTTTCCAAAAAATCATATCTTGTGTATTATGTGTGTGTGAGATTATTTTTTCGTTCTCTACTTTTCTGCTTGATTTACTTTTACATGCATGCACTAATTACAGTTAATTTTACAAATCTAGAAATCAAATAAAACTATATTAGTGTAGAATCTCAAATTTTAAATATAATATTATTGGATATGTTGTGATGAGCTGTCCAGTGGGATATCCACAGTTGTTTACAGATCATTTTGTATTAAAGCGGGTTTCTTTGGGTATTTTGTGGAGATTGCAGGGATCTGGATTGGCAAGGACGGAAATTGTAAAACCCTAATCATGGGCGATGAAACTATAAACGAACCTTCTAATCCTGCAGAGGTGAGGTTTTCACGGCTCAAAGAACAAGTCGCAGATATAAATGCAATGTCAACCTCCTCATGGCAGCCCTAAGAAATAACATGGGGATATTTGCAAAAGAAGGGGGTTCGAATGGAGAGGAAAAATTAGAAGGGGGATCAGGAGGATGTAGATAACCAGCCGAAGAAAGAACCTAGAAAAGATCAACCCAGTTCGAGTGTCGTGACCCAATCCCTATTTAAAATGGAAGCAAAAGTCGATATCAAGCCATACAATGACAAGATCGACACTCTGAATTGGAACCATTGGTTGCAACAACTGGAAGTTTATTTCAGTGTCCATCAGATCGAGGAAGGGCAGAAGGTCTCATTCGCGTGGCTAAAATTGGAGGGTCATGCACTGACTTGGTGGGAGAGCCACACGGAAACCTTGAGGTTGGAGGGAGAACCTCAAGTGACTAAGTGGGAGGATTTCAAAACCCTCATTAAGTCACAATTTTATCCCATTGGGTACGTGGAAGACCAATGGATCAGGTGGCATTACTTCAGGCAAAATTCAAGCCAAAGCATGTAGGAGTACACCATAGAATTTAGAAAGATGGCTATAATGTTGGGTATCTCTCCAAAGAACCTAGATGTACTCTTCAAGTATTTGGGGGGTCTGTACGGCCATCTGCGTGACCAAGTGATGTTGTTCAAGCCAAAAACAGTCGACGAGGCTTGCGTACAGACATAATACCTGGAGAACATAGGCCTGAAAAGAGCGCAATCAAGTGGTTTGAAGCAAAAGTAGCAACAAGACACTTCGGATGGGAAGAAGAAGAAAAAAGGGGGAAAAGATAAAAAGGCGACAGCCACACACACCAGTGCAAAGATCCTAGCAACCACTGCAACATTGATGTCCATACAAAGGAGAAGTGTTTGAAGTTACATCCAAAGCTAAACCCGAAGAACAAGAAGAAAGATAATAAGAAGAAGAATCTCATGGCCACTGATTCGAGCAACCAAGTTGAAAGCAAATCGGACATGGATGAGAATATTGTATGTAGATCAGTGCAAAAAGAGGTGAATCTGAGTATCCTTCAGTAACAGGAAGAGAAAGAAATGACCAAACTCTTCCATGTAAAAATACAACTCAAGAAGACGAAGATTGTTGCTTTGTTTGACTCAGGATCGCGGGAAAATCTCATTGCAACAAATCTGGTCAAGAAGTTGGGGCTGGAAGTTCATGATCATTCAAACCCATATCCATTTGGATGGGTACATAAGGATGTAGGGCTGAAGGTAATAAAGCAATGTAAAATTAGATTTGCTATCAGTGTTGATTTTATTGATGAAGTAGATCTGGATGTGGTTCTCCTTGATGTATGTGGAGTTGTGTTTGGGAGTCCATACATGAACATGCGTGATGCAATATTCATGAGGAGAGCTAAACTTTACCGGCTCATCAAGGATGGAAAATCGTTCATCATCAATGTGCACAAAGGCAAGTCGAAAATTTCACTGGTAAGTGCCAACCAAGCCAAGAAATTGATCAATTCCAACAAGAAGTATGTTTTATCGTTTTTAAGAGAAAGTCAGTCTATAGAGGAGTCAATAAAAGGAAAGGAATCCCTAGAGAGGTGTACTAAGAAACAAAAACAATGATTGGAGGAGTTGTTACAAGCATACAAGGACATGTTCCAAAATCCTAAAGGGTTACCCCCTAAGAGAGAAGTGGGGCACAAGATCCAGCGATAGCCAGAATCCCCATTGCCAAATATTGGGGTGTATAGGCAGTCTGTTCTCTACTTTTTTGCTTGATTTACTTTTACATGCATGCACTAATTACAATGAATTTTACAGATCTAGAAATCAAATAAAACTATAACAATGTAGAATCTCATATTTTAAATATAATATTATCAGATTTGTTGTGACAAGCTGTCCATTGGAATATCCACGGTAGTTTACGGATCATTTGGTATCAGAGTGGATTTCTTTGGATATTTTGTGGAGATTGCAGTGATCTAGTTCGACAAGGCTGAAAATCGTAAAACCCCAATCATTGGCAATGAATCTATAAACAAACATCGATCCTGCAGAGGTGAGGTTTTAGCGGCTCAAAGAACAAGTCACGGATATAAACCGCAATGTCAACCTCCTCATGGCAGCCCTAAGAAATATGATGGGGATATTTGCAGAAGAAGGGGGTTCGAATGCAAAGGACAAATCAAAAGGGGGATCGAGAGGAAGTAGATAACCAACTGAAGAAAGAACCTGGAAAAGATCAATCGATTTCGAGTGTCGTGAACCAATCCTTGTTTAAAGTGGAAGCAAAAGTTGATATCAAGTCATACCCTGACCAAATTGACACTCTGAAGCGGAACCACTGGTTTCAACAACTAGAAGTTTATTTCAGTGTCCATCAGATCGAGGAAGGGCAGAAGATCTCATTCGCGCGGCTAAAATTGGAGGGTCATGCATTGACTTGGTGGGAGAGCCACACAGAAACCCTAAGGTTGGAGGGAGAACCTCGAGTGACTAAGTAGGAGGATTTCAAAACCCTCATTAAGTCACAGTTTTATCCCATTGGGTACGTGGAAGACCAATCGATCCAGCGACATTACTTAAGCCAAAATTCGGGCAAAAGCATGCAGGAGTACACCATAAAATTCAGAAATATGGCTATAATGTTGGGTATCTTTCCAAAGAATCCATATGTACTCCTCAAGTATTTGGGGGGTCTACACCGCCATCTATGTGAGAAAGTGATGTTGTTCAAGCCCAAAACGGTGGACGAGGCTTGTGTACATGCATAGTACCTGGAGAACATAGGCTTGAAAAGAGCGCAATCAAGTGGGTCGAAGAAAAAGGAGCAACAAGACGCTTCTAAGGATGGGAAGAAGAAGAAAAAATGGGGAAAAGATAAAAGACGGCAGCCCCAACACACCAATGCAAAGATCCTAGCAACCACTGCAACATTGATGTCCATACAAAGGAGAAGTGTTGGAAGTTGCATCAGCTAAACCTGAAGAACAAGAAGAAAGATAATAAGAAGAAAAATCTCATGGCCACTAATTCAAGCAACCAAGTTGAGAGCAACTCGAACGTGGATGATAAGATCGTTTGAACATCAGTGTAGAAGGAGGTGAGTCTGAGTAGCCTTCAGCAACAGGAAGAGAAAGAAATGACCAAACTCTTCCATGTAAAGATATAGGTCAAGAAGACGAATATTG
This sequence comes from Pinus taeda, assembly GCA_000404065.3. Lineage (NCBI taxonomy): Eukaryota > Viridiplantae > Streptophyta > Pinopsida > Pinales > Pinaceae > Pinus > Pinus taeda. The sequence goes on along the minus strand of APFE031361133.1, from coordinate 9,639 downwards.
ATGCTTTGCTTGACTCAGATCGCAGGAAAATCTCATTGCAACAGCTCTGGTCAGGAAGTTGGGGCTCGAAGTTCATGATCATCCAAACACATATCCATTGGGATGGGTACATAAGGATGCAGAGCTGAATGTAACAAAACAGTGTAAAATTAGATTTGCTACTAGTGTTGATTTTATTGATGAAGTAGATTTGGGTGTGGTTCCCCTTGATGTATGTGGAGTCGTGTTTGGGAGTCCATACATGTACATGCATGATGCAATATTCATGAGGAGAGCTAACCAGTATCGGCTCATCAAGGATGGAAAATCATTCATCATCAACGAGCATAGAGGAAGTCGCAAATTTTACTAGTAAGTGCCAACCAAGCCAAGAAATTGATTAGTTCCAGTAAGAAGTATGTTTTATTATTTTTAAGAGAAAGTCAGTCTGTAGAGGAGTCAATAGGAGGCAGGGAATCCCTAGAGGGGTGTACAAAGAAACAAAAACAATAATTGGAGGAGTTGTTAGAAGCATACAAGGACATGTTCCGAGAGCCTAAAGGGTTACCCCCAAGAGAGAAGTGGAGCATGAGATCCAGCTATTGCCAGACTCACCATTGGCAAATATTGGGTTGTACAGGCAATCTGTTATAGAAGCAAGTGAGGTGAAGAAACAGTTGTAGCAGCTGCTGGAACAAGGTGTCATTCGATCGAGTACATCACCATGTGGGTCATGAGTCATCATTGTGCCAAAGAAGGATGGGACTTGGCGGATGTGTATGGATTACAGGGCGTTCAATAAAATCATGCTCAAGAACAGATACCCCCTACCCAGGATAGACGATATGCAAGATCAGTTGCAGCAAGAAAAGTATTTCACCAAGCTGGACTTGAAGTTTGGATATCACCAGGGTCGAGTCGAAGAAGAAGATTCATGGAAGACTGCCTTCAAAACTAGGGAAGTTTTGTATGAGTGGTTAGTCATGCCCTTTGGCCTATATAATGCACCAGCTACATTTATAAGATTAATGAATGATGTACTGCGCCCTTTTATTGATTCATTTTTTATTGTCTACTTGGATGACATATTGGTATATAGTGCTACTTGGGAGGAGCATATTTCACATTTGATGCAGACACTGGAAACATTAAAGAAGCACTAACTGTAGCAAATCTAAAGAAGTGTGAATTTGCGCAGCAGTCCTTGGTGTATTTGGGATATGTGATTGGTGGAGGAGAATTGAAGATAGATCCTTCCAAGATGGAGGCCATCATGAAATGATCATCGTCTACTAATGTTACTAAGGTTAGGAGTTTCATTTAGGCAGCACAGTACCTGAGGAAATTCATAGCCTCGTTTTCAGTGGTAGCAGCATCGCTTCACGCCATAACAAAAAGTGGCAAGAGTTTTCAATGGGGAAAGGGGTAGCATAAGGCTTTCGATGAGTTGAAGAAGAAGATCAATGAAGCACCAGTTTTGGAATTACCAAACTTACGACAACCTTTGAAGTGGAGACAAATGCGAGTGGGTATGCTATGGTAGTTTTCTTTATGCAAGGATGAAGGCCCATTTGCTACCATTCTGAAGTATTTCATGGGGTAGTTCTTAACTACCCCATGAAATATGCCATGGTGTAAGATGTTAAGAAGTGGAAGCACTAATTGATGGGAAAGGAGACAATAATCCACATGGATCACCATCTATTGCAGTACCTATAGGCCCAGAATAAGCTAGAACCGACCAGGCATTACAAGAGGATGGGGTTTTTACTACAGTTTCATTTGGTGAGCAAGTATAAGAAGCGAAACACAAACAAGTTGGTTGTTATGCTATCAAGGCCACCCAAATCAAAGATTATAGCTTTGGGGACTCTTATGCACATGGAGCCATTCAGCCATGATGCATATAGAGAGGCATATTCAGAAGATGAGGACTTCATGGAGGTGTATCAGCAATTGCAAACTCAGAGTCATGTGCATGATGACGACAACACTGTTGACTACCATCTCCGGGAAGGGTTGCTCTACAAGATGGATAAGATATGTGTTCCTAAAGGTGAGTATTTGCAGCTGATTAGAGAGGCTCACACCTCCAAGGTTGGAGGGCACTTTGGTGTAGGGAAGACCGTGGCTAACTTGCAGAGGTATGTGTACTGGCCCAAGATGCAAGAACAAGTAGCTAGGTTCATAAGAGGATGCATGCTTTGTTGTACCAGCAAACCTAGCAACAGGGAAGAGGGTCTGTATCATCCCTTACCTGTACCTACTCGTCCCTGGGAAAGAATTTCCATGGACTTTATGGGAGGTTTACCAACAACCGGGAAGGGACATGATGTGTGTTTTGATGCCACGTAAAAAGACCATCAACAGACAAGAAGCAACAAACTTGTTCTTTGGATAGGTCTGGGTACACTTTGGGATACCAAGGAGAATCATTTCAGAAAGGGATCTACATTGTGGGAGAAGATGGACACGAAGTTGAAGAGATCTACAACAATCGATCCACAAACAGATGGGCAGACAGATGTAGTCAATATGAATTTGGTGCAGATTTTGAGGGGTTACAACTAGAAGCATCTGAAGATTTGGGATGAAATTTTGGTATATATACAACATTCTTATAATAGAGTGGTCCACACTTCTACAGGAAAGTCCCCATTCGAAACTTGTTTTGGATAATTTCCACCTTCACCTTTGGATATTGCATATGGGAAGCAAGGAGGAGTAAAGGAAGACATTACAAGAGATGCTTTGAGGGCTGAAAAAATTATAGAGAAGATTAAGCAAATCCATCTACAGGTAGAGGGAACACTGCAGAACTTGCAGGTGAAGAATAAGGCCATGCATGATCAGCACAGAACAGAGAAACCATTCAAGGTGGGGAGACAAAGTATGGCTACAATTGAACAGGGAGAGGTTGCAGGGGCCTGGTAAGAAAATCAAGGCTCTAAGGTAGTGTCCCTTTGAGATACTGGAAAAGGTGGGTGATAATGTCTATCGACTTAGTTTACCACCATATCTATGCATTTACCTAGTTGTAAATGTAGAGAATTTGAAACTCTATGAGCCTTCCATGCTAGATCAGGAAGACGAACAGGTCCTACCTTCTGTGGAGGATTTGACACAAGAAACTCAGGCAGAGTTGAAAAAAGATACAATTTCGTAGAAGAGGTCCAGAACTACAAGACAAAGGCAACAAGACCTTTGGAAAAATGGGTTGAAGGGACAACTTCCAGGAAAAGCTAAATGGTACACCAGAGAGAAGATGGAGGAAAAATTTCCTCACCTCATTCAGTAAAAGATTTTGGGGACCAAAATCTTCTCAAAATGGGGAGGTGTGATCCGAATTGGATCATTATATTGTTTTTCATCCATCTCGATGCATTTCAAGTGGAAAAACTAGAGGAATCAGCTCATGGGACCATTTTACTGACAGGACCCAGTTTGGCGAAATAGGATCCAAAACCTTCCAGGAGCGTTTTGAGGCACCAAATGAAGTTTTTTGTGGGTAAAACCTTGCAACTAATGTGCAACTCCTTTTCCTGTTATTCTACACACACAAAGATTTCCAACAGCGTAAGAATCGTGTCAATCTGAGTCTGTATGCAAAATTTATGCCACTTAGAAATTGACCTTCCTATTTTCACACCTATAGTTCGGGAGGATGTCGCGTCAGCCCCCATTATTCATGGAAAAGAGGCTAGACCATGTGTTTGTGATTTAAAATACTTTAGAAGAGTCTATTTTGTAACTCTAGTTAAGAGTCGATGAGGTCAAACTTAACCACTAGTAGGCTATCGAGTTGTGTTATAACCGGGCCACTAGGAGGAAGAGGCATTCCATTCTTTCGAGAGAATTTTGTTCCATAGTTGAGCAAAGATAGCCAGGAGAGATAGGAGGTATAACACACACAGAGGATCTATGCACTATTGCAGCCCATGGGCCACGTATATTAATTCTTGTATCCACAGCCATATTTCCAAATAGAGAAAGAGAGCGAAGTGGCCTCACCTTCCAGCTGGGTTTTCTACCAAAATGGTTTCCCAGTGAGAATATCTTGTGAATTATGTGTGTGTGAGATTATTTTGTCATTTACTACTTTTCTGCTTGATATAATTTTACATGCAAGCACTAATTACAACTAATTTTATAGATCTAGAAATTAAATAAAATTGTAATAGTGTAGAATCTCAAAATTTAAATATAATATTATCAGATCTGTTGTGACGAGCTCTCCAATGGAATATCCATGGTAGTTTATGGATCATTTGGTATCAGAGCGGGTTTCTTTGGGTATTTTGTGGAGATTGCAGGGATCTCGATCGGTGACGCCGAAAATCGTAAAACCCTAATCATGGGCGACGAATCTGTAAACAAACCTCCTGATCCTGCACAGGTGAAGTTTTCACGACTCGAAGAACAAGCCACGGATATAAACTTCAATGTCAACCTCCTCATGGCAGCCCTAAGCAATAATCTGGGATATTTGGAGAAGAAGGGGGTTCGAATGTAGATGACAAATCAGAAGGGGGATCGGGAGGACGTAGATAACTAGTCGAAGAAAGAACCCGGAAAATGTCAACCCAATTCGAGTGTCGTGAACCAATCCCTATTTAAAGTGGAAGCAAATGTTGATATCAATCCATACCACAACAAGATCGACACTCTAAATTGGAACCACAGGTTTCAACAACTGGAAGTTTATTTCAGTGTCCATCAGATCGAGGAAGGGTTGAAGATTTGATTCACGTCGTTGAAATTGGAGGGCCATGCACTGAATTGGTGGGAGAGCCACACGAAAACCCTGAGGTTCGAGGGAGAACCTCAAGTGACTAAGTGGGAGGATTTCGAAACCGTCATTAAGTCACAGTTTTATCCCATTGGGTAGGTGGAAGGCCAATAGTTCCGGTGGCATTACTTCGGGCAAACTCCAGGCCAAAGCCTGCAGGAGTACACAACGGACTTCACAAAGATGGCTATAATGTTGGGTATCTCTCCAAAGAACCAAAATGTACTTCTCAAGTATTTGGGGGATTTTCACTTCCATCTACATGAGAAAGTGTTGTTGTTCAAGCCCAAAACGATGGATGAGGCTTGTGTACAAGCACAATACCTGGAAAACATAGGCCTGAAAAGAGCGGAATCAAATGGATTGAAGCAGAAGGAGCAAGAATATGCTTCTAAGGATGGGAAGAAGAAGAAAAAAGGGGGAAAAAATAAAAAAACGGCAGCCACAACACAACAATGCAAAGATTGTAGCAAGCACTGCAACCATTACAACATTGATGGCCATACAGAGGAGAAGTGCTGGAAGTTGCATCCAAAGATAAACCTGAAGAACAAGAAGAAAGATAATAAGAAGAAGAATCTCATGGCCACTAATTCGTGCAACCAAGTCGAAAGTAGCTCAGACGTGGATGCGAAGATCATCTGTACATCAGTACAAAAGGAGGTGAATCTGAGTAGCCTTCAGCAACAAGGAGAGAAAGAAATGACCAAACTCTTCCATGTCAAGATAAAGGTCAAGAAGATGAAGATTGATGCTTTGTTCGACTCAGGATCGCAGGAAAATCTCATTGCAGTAGATCTGGTCAAGAATTTTGGGCTAGAAGTTTGTGATCATCCAAACCCATATTCACTGGGATGGGTACACAATGATGCAGAGCTGAATGTAACAAAACAGTGTAAAATTAGATTTTCTATCAGTGCTAATTTTATTGATGAAGTAGATCTGGATGTGGTTCCCCTTGATGTATGTGGAGTCGTTTTTTAGAGTCCATACACGTACATGCGTGATGCAATATTCATGAGGAAAGCTAACTAGTACCGACTCAACAAGGATGGAAAACAGTTCATCATCAACGAGCACAAAGGCAAGTCAAAAATTTCACTGATAAGTTCCAACCAAGCCAAAAAATTGATCAGTTCCAACAAGAAGTATGTCTTATTGTTTTTAAGAGAAAGTCAATATTTATAGGAGTCAATAAGAGGCAAGGCATCCCTAGAGGGGTGTACTAAGAAACAAAAATAACGATTGGAGGAGTTGGTACAAGCATACAAGGACGTGTTCCGAGAGCCTAAAGGGTTACCCCCTAAGAGAGAAGTGGAGCATGAGATCCAACTATTTCCAGGCTCCCCATTGCCAAACATTGGGTTGTACAGGTAGTCTATTATAGAAGCGAGTTGAAGAAAGAGTTGTAGTAGTTGCTGGAATAGGGTGTCATTCGACCAAGTACATCTCTATGTGGGTCACCATCATCATTGTGCCAAAGAAGGAAGGGACTTGTCGGATGTGTATAGATTACGGGGCGTTGAATAAAATCACACTCAAGAATAGATACTCCCTGCCCATGATAGATGATCTACTAGATCAGTTGCATCAAGCAAAGTATTTCACCAATCTAGACTTGAAGTCTGGATATCACCACGTTCAAGTCGAAGAAGAAGATACATGGAAGACCGCCTTCAAATCCAAGCAAGTTTTGTATGAGTGGTTAGTTATGACCTTTGGCTTATGTAATGCACCAACTACATTTATGAGATTAATGAATGATGTACTACACCCTTTTATATATTCATTTGTTATTGTCTATTTGGATAATATACTTGTATATAGTGCTACTTGGGAGGAGCATATTTCAAATTTGACGCAAGTTCTGGAAACATTGAAGAAGCACCAATTATAGAAAATCTCAAGAAGTGTGAATTTGCGAAGCAGTCCTTGGTGTATTTGGGATATGTGATTGGTGGGGGAGAACTGAAGATAGATCCTTCCAAGATGGAGGCCATCATGAAATGGTCAGCGTCTACTAATGTTACTGAGGTTAGGAATTTCATTCGGGCAGCACAATACCTAAGGAAATTCATAACCTCGTTTTCAGTAGTAGCAACATCTCTCCATGCCATAACAAGTGGCAAGAGTTTTCAGTGGGGAAAGGGGCAACAAAAGGCTTTCGATGAGTTAAAGAAGAAGATCAGTGAAGCACCAGTTCTAGAATTACCAAACTTGCAACGACCCTTTGAAGTGGAGACAGATGCGAGTGGGTATGCTATGGGAGTTGTCTTTATGCAAGGAGGAAGGCCCATTTGCTACCATTCTGACGTATTTCATGGGGCAGTTCTTAACTATCCTAGCTAGGATAAGGAGCTATATGCCATGGTCCAAGCTCTGAAGAAGTGAAAGCATTATTTGATGGGAAAGGAGACAATAATCCACATGGATCACCAGCGAGTCCTTGCAGGCCCAAAATAAGATACAATAGATGAGGTATTACAATTGGATGGGGTTTTTATAGCAGTTTCATTTGGTGATCAAATATAAGAATGGCAACACAAATAATTTGGCTGATATGCTTTCAAGGCCACCCACAAAAAAGATTACATCTTTGGGGACTCTTATGCACATGGAGCCATTCACCCATGATGCATACAGAGAGGCATATTCAGAAGATGAGGACTTTAAGGAGGTGTATCAGTAGTTTCAAAGTTAGAGTCATGTGCACGATGGCGACAACACCATTAACTACCATCTCTAGGATGGGTTACTCTATAGGCTAGATAAGTTATGTCTTCCTAAAGGTGAGTGTTTGCAGCTAATTAGAGAGGCTCACACCTCCAAGGTTGCAGGGCACTTTAGTGTAGGGAAGACTGTGGCTAACTTGCATAGGTATGTGTATTAGCCCAAGATGCAAGAACAAGTAGCTAGGTTCATAAGAGGATGCATGCTTTGTTGTACCAATAAGCACAGTAACATGAAATAGGGTTTGTATCATCCATTACATGTACCTACTCGTCCTTGGAAAAGAATTTCCATGGAATTTGTGGGAGGTTTGCTGACAACCAGGAAGGGACATGACTACCTGTTCATGGTAGTTGAGAGGTTCAACAAGATGTGTATTCTGATGCCATGTAAAAAGAGCATCAACGGACAAGAAGCAACAAACTTGTTCTTTGGACAGGTCTGGGTACACTTTGGGATACCAAGGAGCATCATTTCAGACAAAGATACAAGATTTCTTAGTGCATTCTGGACTACATTATGGGAGAAGATGGACACGAAGTTGAAGAGATCTACAACATTCCATGCACAGATAGATGGGAAGATAGATGTAGTCAATAGGACTTTGGTGCAGTTTTTGAGGAGCTATAGCCAGAAGCATCCGAAGACATGGGATGAAAATCTAGTATATATACATCATTCCTATAATAGAGCGGTCCACACTTCTACAGGAAAGTCCCCATTTGAAACTTGTTTTGGATATTTTCCAACTTCACCTTTGGATATTGCATATGGGCAGCAAGGAGTGAAGGAAGACATTACAAGAGATGCTTTGAGGGCTAAAAATTTATAAAAAAGATCAGGCAGATCCATCTACAGGTATATGAAACACTACAGAAGTCGCAGGTCAAGTATAAGGTTGGGCATGATCATCACAGAATAGAGAAATCATTCAAGGTGGGAGACAGAGTATGGCTATAGTTGAACAAGGAGAGGTTGCAGGGGTCTGGTAAGAAAATCAAGGCTCTAAGGTATGGTCCCCTTGAGATACTGGAAAAGGTGGGTGATAATGCCTATCAACTCATGTTACCACCATATGTGCGCATTTACCCAATTTTAAATGTAGAGAATTTGAAACTCTACGAGCCTTCCATGCTAGATCAGGAAGACGAACAAGTCTGACCTTCTATGGAGGATTTGGCACAAGACGCTCAAGTAGAGTTGACAAAAGATACAGTTTTGTAGAAGAGGTCCATAACTACAAGACAAGGGAAACAAGACCTTTGGAATATTGGTTTGAAGGGACAACTTCCAAGCAAAGCTAAATGGTACACCAAAGAGAAGGTGGAGGAAAAATTTCCTCACCTCATTTAGTAAAAGATTTCAAGGACCAAAAGCCTCCAAAAATGGGGAGGTGTGATCCTAATTGGATCTTTATATTGTTTTTCATCCATCTCGATGTATTTGGAGTGGAAAAAGTGGAGGAATCAACTCATGGGACCGTTTTTATTGGCGGGACCCATTTTACCGAAACAGGTTCTGAAACCTTCCAGGAGCATTTTGAGGCACCAAATGACGTTTTTTGGGGGTAAAACATTCCAACTATTGCACATCTCCATTTTTGTTATTCTACACATAGAGATATTTCCAACGACACAAGAATCACGTCAATCGGAGTCTGTATGCAAATGTTATGCCACTCATAAGTTTACCTTCTTGTTTTCACACCTATAGTTCAGGAGGATGTCGCATCATCCACCATTATTCATGGAAAAGGGGCTCGCCATGTGTTTGTGATGTAAAATACTCCAGAAGCGTCTATTTTGTAACTCTATTTAAGAGTTGATGTAGTCAAACTTAATCACTAGTAGACTATCGGACTGTGTTATAACCGGGCCACTAGGAGGAAGAAGCATTCCATTCTTTTGAGAGTATTTTGTTCCATAGTTGAGCAAAGATAGCCAGGAGAAATAGGAGGTAGAGCACATAGAGAGGATATGTGCACTGTAGCAGCCCACCGGCTACAAACATTACTTCTTTGTATCCGCAGCCATATTTCCAGACAGAGAAAGAGAGCGAAGTGGCCTCACCTTCTTGTTGAGTTTTCTACTGAAAGGGTCTCCCAGAGAGCTTATCTTGTGTATTATGTGTGTGAGATTATT